>CM076687.1:97104726-97322226 GCA_038501925.1 Xenopus petersii | reverse complement strand
CTATATTGCTCAGCCTTCTGAATTAATAGGTTAAGACAAGCCTTCTTGTTGCAGAACTACAGCTAATGTTATTCTACCCACAACTGAAGGGTGGCAATGTAGATTGTTGCTACAAAAGTCAGCTTGCATGTCAAAGTTCTATGTATCCAAATAGTTAAACAGAATAGTTTAACTAAATCACAAACCAACTTCCCTTACATTTATGTTACTGTGTTTTACCGGAAAAATTACAAATATTGAAAGAAAGATTAGTTTCTTCACTATCTTAGGCTTCATTTTTTTCCCAAACAATGATTTTATATTCACATTATGGCACTGCCTGTATATCAACACTTCCGACATGAGCAAAGCTTAATCTAAACCCTTGGCACCTATTTATTAAGAATATGTTATGCTGTTGTGCCTGATAAAGTATTCATTACAGTAATAATTAAGAAACAAAAGGCTGTTGGTTCCCTCTCCCTCAAAGACAGTCCACGTACTGTCAATATTTTCCTTTCTGTAAATATGGTTTCCACGGTTATTAGGCAATTACAGTGGTATTTTCAAGTATTTGCCATGAATAATGTAAACTAATAGAAATATAAATCAGCTTGGAGTTTGATTGCATTTTTGAGTGACTTTACAGTAAGTGCTAGTCATTAAAGGTATTCATCTTTAAACAAGGTCTTCTGATCAGGTTCATTTTTTCCAAACAGTCTTTTGAGAAGGAGTGACAGACGCTGAACTATAATATTGCACTTAGATTCTTTAAGGCATTGTTTGTTGAGCAATAGAGACATTTTTGCAGTCCATTAAATAGAAAGATCTAGATGATTTCAACAATCATCTGTTAGTTTAACAGTCTTATACAGGTTTACATACAACATACATGGGCTTATGTAGCAAACATCATTTGGGAAATGTGATCATTGAGCTATCATCAACGACTACCAATTGGTGCTATGAAAACTAGCATCCAATATCAGGCCATTCACTCTTTTTTACAAAATGCATCAGTTAATTATTCTCCTCCAGCAAAATCCTGCATTGAAATCCTATGTGTAAAAGAGCAAACAGATTTATATTTAATTGTGTAATTTGACATTGGACTAGGCATGCTCTTAGTTTCCTAGGTGCCCTTGGGCATGTGACTTGTCTTCAATAAACCTCAGTCACTCTTTATTGCTGTGCTGAAAGTTGGATTGGTATCGCCCCCACCAGGAGCCTATCAGCAAAACAATAGGAAGGTAACAATAGAACAGCTCCTTGACACCTGCATTGCTAAAAATGCTCCCATTCCCCACATAGTGTTAGATCTGTGATTAATACTCAATATTAATATTCCCAAACCCCACAACAACTTCTCCAGTTAAATTGAGCAGTAGAACAATAGCTTTACAGGTTTGGGCAAAATGACCTAAGATAGCTGCCTACACACCAGTGTTACAGCTTAAAATATACATTTATTGGTTCAAGAATACAATTTTAAATGATTAGAATTAATGATTTGCAATGTACACAGAGTTGTTTAGTAAAAGCTACATCATAAAGTTCATGACAGCATTCCTGTAGTGCTGTACAATTTGCAGAAAGTTATTCACTGGGTAAGTTGCAAATACTAAAAAAAAAAAAAAAACCTGTTCAGAATGAAAACTTAAAAGTAACCTTGACGCAATTACTTGGATGAGTAGTACAACTAGATATAACATTCACTAAACAAATGAATGGTTCTTCTTCAATCTGTTTTTTTTTTTTTTTTTTGCTGGTACATTCTATGACCTCCATCCCTGTACCACCTTAACGCCCCATTGCACGTTGGCTAGAACAACTGGATTTTAAGTTGACCTGATTGTGAAATCTTTTTCCTGACTCTCTGCCCAGTATTTCCTCTCCTTTCCTCTTACTCACGCCTTTTCTGCCGTCTCTGTTGTTTAATTATCAGCAGTGTACTTTGTGTCTGGCAGATAAGCCTTTAGATCAAATGTTGGGAAATAATTATGATTTAATTTGAGTATTTTGAAACCTCTCTCTTGTTAAAATGGAACATGGACTTCACAACCATTCTGGACTGTTATTTCAGCCAGTGTTCTCATTAAGCTTTAATTTAAAAGGGTAGAATCAATGAGAATGAACACAGCCTTTTTCTCTAAAGGTTTCCTTTTTTGATCAGCAGGAACAGCCAAATAATTTATACACACACCCGTTTTGCCTAAAATTAGCGAAACTGAGAAAATTTAGCAAAATGCATTCAAGTATAAGGGTGACAATTTTTTTTTTATCCATTGGAGTCTATGGGATTAATTTTCGTGGTGAAAATTTTGCTCATCACTACTGGACAGATGGCAGCCCTAAATGTCTCTATTGTTGTTTACATATAGCATAATCACATACAAACCAGTAAGGTAAAACAATTTGTAGGTGTGATGACCATTATTTTTGCACAGAAAATATTAGGGATGCATCAAATCCACTTTTTGGGATTCGGCCGAATCCTTTGTGAAAGATTTGGGCGAATACCGAACTGAATCTGAATCATAATTTGCGTATGCAAATTAGGGATGGTAAAGGAAAAGATGGGGGAAAATGTTTTTTTACTTCCTCGTTTTTTGACAAAAAGTCGCGTGTTTTCCCTTCCCACACCTAATTTACATATGCATCCATTGAAAATATATTTTCTGTTAATGCATCTTTCAATTGTTGCCATGTGGTTAATAATTGGTCTGTTTATTTTAAAGCAATTTACTGATGCTCAGGAACGGTTAAAGTCCCAGACCAAGGAGCTGAAGGATGCCAATCAACATAGAAAACTCACTCAGCAAGAGTTTGCTGAACTTAATGAGAAGATGGCAGAGTTGAGATCACAGAAGCTGAAGTTGTCCCGCCAGCTACGGGATAAGGAAGAAGAACTGGAGCTGGTTATGCAGAAAATTGACACCATGCGTCAGGAAAACCGCAAATCGGAAAAAGCCAGAAAAGAGGTGACCATACAGCTGTGTTAATCACTTTATAGGTGTCCATTCATCAGACCACTGTTATATTGTGACGTGAAATTAATCTACTGGCATGTAAAACAGAATTTTTAACCTCAGTGACTGATATGTTGCTCATTGCCATTCCAGCTGAATTAATATGTTCTTCAATGCTATGCTATTTCGTTTGTAAGATAATGTTGACCGTTTTGTCACTAAATAGTTGCAGTACCTTAGATTTAGTGCCATGACTGATTTTGTGCTGCAGACAAAACATTAGGTTAAGCTGGCCATAGACGCAAAGATCTGATCGTAAGAGAGTCCCGACATTTTTTGTCCAGCGGAGATCGGTCGTTTGGTCGATCGGACAGGTTAGAACATTTCTGTCGGCTGTCGATAATATCTCTGCGTGTATTGCCGATCGTACGATTTTCAGTGGGAGACTGTCCCTAGCTTTGGTTGGACATAGATATCGTACGATTGCTGTCAGGGGCAGAACATTGCTGATCTGTTCTTTAACTAATCTGACTGGTAAGACTTTGATCTGAATGGTTAGTGGCGGGTCAGGAGATGGGAAAGTCCGATCGTACGATCGGATCTTTGCATCTATGGCCAGCTTTAGACATAACACATGCTTTGTATCCATTTCTCTAATCTTTCAGGAGAGAAATATATTATGGGGGCTTTGTTGCCCACGTGACATTTTATCAAGGGTATCAAAGCACCCCATCTATCTTTTTCCCCCACAGCTAATTCAGCATTCATATTTATTTAGAATATACATTCTTTTGCAAGAATGTTCGTGAAAATGCTTCATCCAGCCACCCAAAGACTGTCCGAATTCTGCAGTCGAACCGTCGGGAGATACTTGCAAGTGAATGTCACCTTAAGTCTAAAGCTGGCCATAGATGCAAAGATATAGTCGTACGATTTTCAGACTGTGTGTCAATGGGTGACTGTCACTAGTATTTGTCAGACTACAACTTTGATACGATTGCTGTCACGGCAGGAACATCGTCTGATTTGTTCTTTTACTACTATATTTAATCTGAATGGATAGTTGCATGTCTGAAAATTGGGACATCCAATACATAGGTGAAATCTGTACATCGATGACCAGCTTAAGTCTTCAAGGGAACACTGTGCTTTCCAAAGTCATGCAGTGACAAGCTGCACTAGGATAATATAATACTGCATATAGCATGGCCTAGCCAGTAGGTCATCAGTAGCATCCAAAAGGGTTCCCACTTTAACCGCTTAACATCCCCTCAAACATCTAAATGGTACCCTACTTCCTACAGGATGCTGCATCATGTAGGTGCCATACACACATCTTAGTCTTTTGTGTAGCTCTTTCATTAAATGTGCCTTTGCCATATTTACATACAGTGTTTGAAATAGACTTGTTCTGAATATTTGTGTGTTTTATATAACAGTTGGAAGCACAGCTTGAAGAGGCCACTGCTGAGGCATCCAAGGAACGCAAATTGCGAGAACATAGTGAGATATTCTGCAAACAGTTGGAAAGTGAACTGGAAGCTCTTAAGGTAAGCAAAGTAAAACAAGAATATGATTAAGTATCTACTACAGTGATTGTTTTTTAATTTATGGTGAAATGTAATGGGTTTGATGTTCACTTTACAAGAAGCTGTTTTAGTGTTGAAAGTATTAGTTTCTGCTATTTTCCAGTATTTTTGTGGGGAAGAAGGGTAGGATGAAGTGGCTGAAAAATACCTTTATAGCACTGTCTAAGGTCACGTTTTATAGAATATCTTGAAATAAAACAAGTGTTTGTATTCCCCAATTCCTTTCTTTGTGCTTTGCTTAGGTCAATATTGTGTACTTATTTATAGAGTAGTCCTCCATCTAAATTAAAGAGATTTAGCAATCACTGAGCTCTTTTAGCACCATGGGATGAATACCATCTGATCCAGGACTGTTGTTTGCTTTAACATGTTCTAGTGAGTTTTGAACTTCCCTCTGTGTCAACTGGCTTGATGACTCGGCATCTGTTAAAATCTTAGGTTCCCATTTACTAACAATTGAATTTCGTTTTTTTCCAAGAATCTCGAAAACTTTGTTGTTTTCCTATTTTTCTAAAAAAAAAATTAAAAAATGTGAGATTTATTAAGTGTAAAAACCACAAAAACCTCTAAGGCAAAACTTTGCCAGGTAAAACTTGTTGAGGCCCTATAGAAGTCAATGGTAAATGTTCTAATCTGATTGGAGTTTTTCGAGGTACAGGTATGGGACCTATGTAGTATATAATGGGATTCTTCAGAACTTGTGCTTGAATGGCTGCCCCCGTGACTATACATCAGCTTGTTTATATATACTATAGTAGTACTTATCTATTATCTACTGTGTATCCTATGCTTGAATGGCTGCCCCCATGGCTACACAGCAGCTTGTTTATATAAACTATAGATGAGTTTTTGAAGAAAACACACCAGTTTTACAAGTGCAGGGCAACAGTACTTTATATTGTCATTCCTTTAAAGGAGAAGGAAAGCCACGGAGGCATTTTATTGCCAATAGATTAGCTGCAATAGTGCAAGCTAGAATGCTATATTTATTCTGTAGAATGTTTTACCATACCTGAGTAAAAAGCTCTAGAAACTCTCAGAATTGGAGCTGCAGTATTAATGTGGTGTGACATCACTTCCTGCCTGAGTCTCTCCCTGCTCTGGGCTCAGATTACAGTAGAGAACGGAGGGGGGGGGAGAGGAGCAAACTGAGCATGCTCTTGCCCAGGGCAATGAGGTTTAAGCTGAAGGCAGGAAGTCTGATACAGAAGCCCAAGAGTACACAATAGAAGGAAAGAAATGCTGTGTTTCTTTTGACAGGGGACTCAGAGCAACATTACTTTGGGGGTTTACTGGTATATTTAGATGGACCTGAAGCCTTCTGATGAGGCTTGCTCAGTTTTAACCTTTCCTTCTCCTTTAAAATACTCTAGTTTTTCAGTGTTACTGTTCCTTTAAGCCTTACACTACAACACCCCTTGTTAAACAAGAAATATTGAAACTGGTAATTTGATGTCAACAGAATTTTATTTTGAATCATAAGTTGGCAGGTTGTATTTTCTAATACTGCATTTCCAATTTTAATTGCAAGCTATGCAACGCATAATGTGATTTGCTGAACATTAGAATTGTGATATTATAATGAAAAACCAAAAAGGGAAAGCTATAATATGGTATAATGACCCAAGAAAACATACTCCAAATATAATTTAATAAGGACATCTGATTATTGTTATAAAGACTCTACAAACTGCCAGTGCCCCGTTATATTATTGGCAAAAATAATATAAATGCAAGTTATACACTAAATGGCAGTGTGTTGGGAGTTTCCTTAAATGAGAAGGATCTAGGGGGTTTAGGATAACAAGTTGTCGATTCTGGGCAGTGTCATTCTGTGGCTACTAAAGCAAATAAAGTTCTGTCTTGCATTAACTCAAGGGAGGAAAACATAATTTTGCTTCTTTATAGGTCCCTGGTAAGGCTTCATCTGGAGTATGCAGTGCAGTTTTGGACTCCAGTCCTTAAAGGGATCCTGTCATTGGAAAACATGTTTTTTTCAAAATGAATCAGTTAATAGTGCTACTCCAGCAGAATTCTGCACTGAAATCCATTTCTCAAAAGAGCAAACAGATTTTTTTATATTCAATTTTGAAATCTGACATGGGGCTAGACATTTTGTCAATTTCCCAGCTGCCCCAAGTCATGTGACTTGTGCCTGCACTTTAGGAGAGAAATGCTTTCTGGCAGGCTGCTGTTTTTCCTTCTCAATGTAACTGAATGTGTCTCAGTGGGACATGGGTTTTTACTACTGAGTGTTGTTCTTAGATCTACCAGGCAGCTGTTATCTTGTGTTAAGGAGCTGCTATCCATTGTTCTTTTGTTTGGCTGCTGGGGGGGAAAGGGAGGGGGTGATATCACTCCAACTTGCAATACAGCAGTAAAGAGTGATTGAAGTTTATCAGAGCACAAGTCACATGACTTGGGGCAGCTGGGAAATTGACAAAATGTCTAGCCCCATGTCAAATTTCAAAATGGAATATAAAAAAATCTGTTTGCTCTTTTGAGAAATGGATTTCAGTGCAGAATTCTGCTGCAGCAGCACTATTAACTGATTCATTTTGAAAAATTCCCATTTTTCCCATGACCGTATCCCTTTAAGGGATATTGTTTTCTCTGGGGGAAAAAAGGCGCTTGGGAGGGGACATGAGTATACTTTACAAGTACATTAGAGGACATTATAGACAAATAGCAGGGACCTTTTTACCCATAAAGTGGATCACCGTACCAGAGGCCTCCCCTTCAGACTAGAAGAAAGGAAATTTTATTTGAAGCAGTGTAGATGTTTCTTCACAGTCAGGACAGTGAGGTTGTGGAATGCACTGCCGGGTGATGTTGTGATGCTGATTCAGTTAATGCCTTTAAGAGTGGCTTGGATGATTTCTTTGACAGACATAATATCAAAGGCTATTGTGATACTAAGCTCTATAGTTATTATAGATATGGGTATATAGAATTTATGTGAAAGTATGGAGGGGTGTGTGTGGATGCTGGGTTTTCATTTGGAGGGTTTGAACTTGAACTTTTGTCTTTTTTCAACCCGATTTAACGATGTAACTAAAGGTTAGTGTGCTACTGAAAATTTAGGGTGTTCTGTTGATGGACTTAATCTCGTTTTCACTGTTCTTTCCCGAAGTTAAAACAGGGTGTTCGAACTCCCGGTGCAACCTTGGAGCATAAACAGGAGCTCTCAAGAGTCAAATCTGAGCTTGAAAAGAAGATCTTGTCTTTTGAAGAAGAGCTGTTAAGACGAGAAACGGCTCATTCCTTGGAGATGAAAAACATAAGAAAAGAAATACATGATACTGAGGGTCAGCAGCTTGCCCTGAAGAAAGAAACCCTCATGCTTAAAGATAAGCTTGAAAAAGCAAAACGTGAGCGGTGAGTAAACATTCCATTTATTTTTATTTTTGTAATTGTTTCCTCTGTTGATTTGGATTTACATAATTCAGGGCAACTCAGAAGGTAGGTTTTCATTATGATCTACTAGTAAATCTTAAGCTTGTGTCCAATTGATCTCCAGATTATTGTGGAATGGATATTTGACTATAGAAATGTTTGTTTTCCTATAACGAATAATGGCATTTAGTTATACTTGCATTCTAAAAGTATTTCAATAATGTTACTGCAAGATATCCTCTCTCAGCAGGCACATCTATAATGTCTAAAGACCCCTAACCTAATGTGCTATTCTTTCCCAGGCAATCTGAGCTGGAAGAAGCTGTCGGAACTGTAAAGGAAAAATACGAGCGAGAGAGGAGCATCCTTTTAGATGAAAATAAAAAACTTTCTTCTCAAACAGAAAGGGTAAGGTTGAAAGTTACATTTTTCAGTAGGAGATGAATGGATTTGTTGTGGCAGCTTAATGCAGATTTAACTTTTGAGGTTTATTCTGAGCATTATGAAAACTGAAGTTGAAATTTATTATACTTTTCTGGTAAATTATACTGCTTATTTTTTTGTTTTGCAAAGTGAAGGAAAATGTAATTCTAAGCAAGCTGCCGCAGTAGGTAAATTTTGAGGATTTTTTAAATATCTGTGGACTTTCTCTTTCCCCTTCCTGCTCATACTATTCAAACAATATATCCGATGGCCTCTCTCTTTCAGCCAAGACTCCGGTTCCCACAATACTTTCTTGTTCTGTGATTAACAAACCTAAAAAGGAGGAGAGTAACAGCAGTGTGCAAGGCACATGGGGAACTGAAGTCTTTGCTAAAACAGCTATTTTCTGATACATTGTTTCTGTAGTCCTAGAAACTAGCATTTCAATACAATTTATTTCACAGCCCAAAAAGGAGAAATATTCTTTATTTGGATGGACCACCTCCTCCCCTTTAAATTGTGCTGTATGGATCCTGATTTATACACAAATCCTGTAGTGGTATGTAATAAAAGGTGCTATGTTTGCCCTAGTGCAGTGATCCCCAACCAGTAGCTCGTGAGCAACATGTTGCTCTCCAACCCCATGTAAGTTGCTCCCAGTGGCCTCAAAGCAGGTGCTTATTTTTGAATTCCAGGCTTGGAGGCAAGTTTTGGTTTCAAAAAACAGGTGCACTGCCAAGCAGAGCCTCAATGTAGGTTGACAATCCAAATAGGGGCTACCAAATGGACAATCACAGCACTTTTTTGGCACCCCAAGAACATTTCTCATTCTTGTGTTGCTCCCCAACTCCTTTTACTTCTGAATGTTGCTCACAGGTTCAAAAGGTTGGGGATCCCTACCCTAGTGCATTAACCATAGCAACCAAACCATTACCGGCAAGCATCTTATTGGCTGCTATCAGTTACTGCTCTTTGGCATACTTTGTTCTTTTAATTATATTACAGGGGGTTAAACTTATTTTAAATAGGTGCATTCTATACCCACTTTGTCCTGGTTGTTATTATGTCCTTTGCCCCGAAAGTATGGATCAGCAAATCCACAAAAGAATTCTAAACATCATCTACATACAATAGGATAGAGACAAGCACACTGATTTCCAATGGGAAAGTAAACCTGTAAAAATAGTTTTTTTTTTTCCTTCCCAAATTAGGGTTCAGATTTGGTTCGGTATTCGGCCAAATCTTTTAGAGAGGATTCGTGGGTTAGGCCAAATCCAAAATAGTACATTCGGTGCATCCTTAATGTTTTTGAAGTTGTTAATTTTATTTCATAGTTAATTGACAAAAGAATTAAGTAATATGTGTAATATCTGGTCTGAGCTATATTGCACTAAAAGGTGTTTATATATCTAATACAGACTTTTTTTTTTATCTGTTCTATTCAGATATTTGTGCATTGTAAATATTTGTAACCATTCTGACACTGCTTATGCAAGGACTCTGTTCATACTGTTATAACTAACTTATATAAAAGTGGCTAAATGCCTCTTTTCTTGTTTGATATTTTGTAGGCTATTAAAAACATTTTTTTCTTTTCTTTTCAAGCTCTCTTCTTTTGTGGATAAATTGACTGAGCAGAATCGTCAGCTGGAAGATGACCTACAGGACCTCACGGCTAAAAAAGAATCTGTAGCTCACTGGGAAGCTCAAATTGCTGAAATCATTCAGTGGTATATTTCTTTAGTGCATGTTCTATATCGAATTCCAAGTCCACATTCTGTCAAACATGGTCCATCTTTCTGACACTTTAAAATCATGGTTTTATATACTACTGCCCTGATCACCACATTCCGTGTAAGGGAATTCCACACCATGTAGTACTGTTCTGGTTCCTTAGTATCCCTAGGTACAGTGTAAGGATTTTTCAGTTCCTCTGTTATACTGCAGGATATGCATCTTATTTTCTCTGAAATCCTCCCTAAGGCTAGGGCCATGTGGGAAGATTCAGGGAGGCGACCAATCACGGCATCTTTGAGGCAACTAATCTCCCTGAATGGCTTGCTGGTATCTCGCACCCGCTAGCGCTAAAGTCGCCTGCGCCTATTCACGCGCGGCAATACATTTTTCAAAGTCGCTCACGAGGCAATTTCGAGCGACTTTGAAAAACGTGTTGCCGCGTGTGAATAGGCGCAGGCGTCTTTAGTGCTAGCGGGTGCGAGATACCAGCAAGCCATTCAGGGAGATCTTCCCGTGTGGCCCTAGCCTAAGAGTTTAAAATGCCAGATGATACTGGAGTTTTAAGATTTCAATTTCACAGTCATCTTTAGTCTGTAAACAGAACATTATTGCTCCGCAGATTTGCTTTATTGGCTCATTGGACTATATGCAGAACTGCTTTGGCCATATTATAAAGTATCTGTCCTGTAGACCATTTGATCAGATCTGAAGTGCATGTCTTGAATCTCTGGGTTGGATGGTGTCCAGTGGTTCAGACTATAGTTTCCTGCTGTTTTCCTACTTTTGTATCTAAAGGGCTATCTTGCACTTACAGCAGGGCATGCCTATAAATGATTATCCTAAAGTAATAGAAGCTATAAAAAGGCTTCGCTGGGGTATACTAAACCAAAACACATAACTTCTAAAATAAAACATGTAGGACATTTCAGCCTGTATTGCACAGCTTCCCTTACCTGATCTTTTCTTACCAGGGTAAGTGATGAAAAGGATGCCCGTGGTTATCTTCAAGCTTTAGCTTCAAAGATGACTGAAGAACTCGAGTCATTAAGAAGTTCAAGTCTTGGATCCCGAGCCCTGGTAAGTTTCACTAAGTTGATGATTGTGTGCGTGGTTTCGTAGATGAGATTTGAATATGAAATAGCTTTAGCAAAATATTTTGGCCTTTTTAGTAACTTGTCTGCTGTGACCTTCATAGAAATATTCCGGGATTTATTTGATAACAATGACTCCTCCTCATGTGTCTAAATAAATATGCTGAAGAGAAAGTAAGAGTGTTATTGTGTGAAGTAGACTTGTAGGACAAGGACGTCTTCTAGAAATAAGTGATCTTGTTTGGCAGTTACAAACATGCTGACTTAGCTATAAAGTTTCTTAACTGGTTGCATTGGCTGAAGCAATCTCTGT
The DNA here is from genome assembly GCA_038501925.1 of Xenopus petersii. Classification (NCBI taxonomy): domain Eukaryota; kingdom Metazoa; phylum Chordata; class Amphibia; order Anura; family Pipidae; genus Xenopus; species Xenopus petersii. The sequence goes on along the minus strand of CM076687.1, from coordinate 97,310,729 downwards.
AGTCCCTTAGGTAAAAGCAAACATAGCTGTGATCAACGGCTAATATAGGTTTTTGAGTTTTCTTATTTGCTTATTCGAGCAAAATAGCAAATTCCTCTTATTCAGCTGCAAATACATAGTTGGCTTTCCTTGTATGTAGGTAAAGCGAGCTTCATGAATAAACCCTGCCTATTACTAACGTGTCTTCGCCCTTTAAGCTTAAAAATTTCAGTTGTAGATAGGACATAAAGTATAAATCTTTATTTTTATTTGGTGGCAAATTGCCTCTTGAAAAACATTTACTTAAAGGGGTGGTTCTCCTTTAAAGTAACTTTTATCTTATAGAATGGCCAATTCTAAGCAACTTTTCAAGTGTTTTTTTATTGTTTATTTTTTTATAGCTTTATAGTTATTTTCCTTATATTCTGACTCTTTGCAGCTTTCAAATGGGCGTCACTGACTCCCTTCTAAAAAAACAAATGCTCTGTAAAGCTACAAATGTATTGTTATTGTTACTCTTTATTACTGATCCTTATATTCAGGTCTCTCCTATTCAGATTCCAGTCTCTTATTCAAATCAGTGCCTGGTTGCTAGGACCCTACTTACCAGATTTCTTTAGATGCAAATTGAAGAGCTGCTGAATAAAAAGTTAAATAACCCAAAAACCTTCAATAATAAAAAATTAAAACCAATTGCAAATTGGTACATCATACTAAATGTTATCTCAAAGGTGAACAACCCCTTTAAGCATTTAATGGGTACTTAATTTCCAATAAAGATACTCTTGGTACATCTCTTTAAAGGTCTTGCTGATATGATGAATGGATTATATGTATATTCCTAAAGAATAGCAAAGTAAATTTTTGTGTATTTTTTCTTAACCATTTTCTTTCCAATAACCGTTTTTATGTTCTGATTATTGCTTTAGCCTGACCTCTCATTCCCGCAAGGCTTGGCCCCTTACAGTTCTGATAGGCTGGTGAGTTATTCCTCTGGACCCGCTGCTAAATCAAAACACTTGATCACAATGCAGTGATCCAGTGTAGCAATGATTCGCCTTTGCTTTGGTGATGGTGACGGGAAACTCATAATTCCATTAAGTATGCAAAACTACAAACACATTTCTAGTTTTTAATATATTGCAGTTGACTTAGGGTTTAACAGATCCTGGGAGATTTAGTTGCCTGGCGACTGATCTCCTCTTCTGCGGGGCAACCATGTCCCCAAACTGCCTTACCCCTGCCTGCCGCCTGCTATAATGAGAAAACATCAGCGCCAATGCACTCGCGGCGCTTCCATTTCCGAAGTTGCCTCACAATGAAGCGCCGCGAGTGCATTGGTGCTGGCATTTTGTCATTATAGCAGGCAGCAGGCAGGGGGAAGGCAGTTCAGGGAGATTGTTGCCCCGCAGAAGAGGCGATTAGTCGCCAGGCAACTAAATCTCCCTGTATCTGCCCATGTGCTTGAACCCTTAAATGTTGTAATTACAACATCTTGTGATTATTATTACAAATTCTGTTAACTGAGACACCTCAAGATGATAACTGTGTGTCTCGAACAGTCACAGAACATAGTAACACGGGTTAATATACAAAGGTTCAAAGGTATGTCTATGAAATTCAGCCTTTTTCGGAATAGGCAACAGTGGTTCCCAAACTGTGAAGCTGTGACTGGGGGCCAAGCCTCAAGGGGAGAATTTGGACAGTGTGCATGTTTGCTCTCTTAGATGTTATAGGAATCCCTTCTTGAAGGTTTAAGTGAACTTTGGGGTGAACATTTATTTGCTGTCCTTAATATTTTTAGAAGTGTAGCTGCTATATTGGCTATATCTGTAACGTTCTTATGAGCCAAATGTGGGACCTTTAAAGGGGGCACACACAAAAAAAAAAAACAAGAAAATGACTGCTCTTCAAATTGTTCCAGAGGAATGCAAAGAAAACCCCTTGCACACAATATGCCAATTCATCCTGAATGGGGAGAAAAAGCCTATCTGACCTCAAAATGCTAATTGGATTATTCCCTAGATTAACTTTGTTCTAAAGTGATTTCTAATAGCTTTATCATTTACCGTAGGTGATCAGGGGATGAGGCAGAATAGCTTCTTTGGGGTAGGGTACCAAAATAGATTTTTATTAGGGATGTACCGAATCCACTATTTTGGATTTGGACGAACCCCCGAATCCTTCGTGAAAGATTCGTCCGAATACCGAACCGAATTTGCATATGCATCATAATCTGATCGTTCGGCCATTGGAGATTACTCCAATATAGCCATGCCCATTAGTGGCATATAGGGGAAAGATCAGCTCGTTTGGCGATGTCGCCAAACGAACGGATCTTTTAGTCTATGGCCACCTATAGTGGTAATAAAGGAGCTGCTTGATGAAAGTCAAGATATTGTTGCCTTACACATACAGTACCTATCCTCTTGTTTGACAGGTTCACCAAAAAGATCCGTGTTTTAATTCCCCAAGCAATTGCTTAAAATATGGTTGATCCTTTGGTTTAGTTCCTGAGCCAATGACTAGGTCCCAGGAGCCCTGTGCAAATCCTTTAACTGAGGACCTCATCCATAGCTTGATGTCCTCTGCGCAAAGGATTTTCAAGCCTGCCTAATCAATCCCTGATAAAATATTTGCGAGGGGATTGCCTTGGGTCCATACGTAGGACTGTAAACTACAAACTCAGGTAAGAGTTCATAAGTTGGTAATCAAAATGCACCAGTGTGGGCCCATTTTTTAAATATTTGTTGTACCTGTATCTCAGTCAGTATACATAGAAAAAGGTTCCCTCAGAACAGGCAAGGCTCAAATGTCTATTTTGAAAAGGGCATGCTCCATTAGTAAGTAAAGCCTGACAAACATAGTGACTGATGAGGTGCTGAAAAATGCAAGGCATGTTAAGTAAATAGAACATCTCGTCATATTATTATACACAAATATTGTTTATTTGCAACCTTGAAAGTGTCTGCTTGTGACCACTCTTATGCAAATGAAGTATCAGAGAGTTAGCTAGCAATTTCTTTTGCTGATTATGAACTTTATTCAGAACTTTCTAAACTCTGAATTATTATTTAGTCCTTTTACACACTCTTCATATTCCCCTATAATTTCTTATTTAAGCCTGAGGTCTGTAAAGGCCATTCCTAAACATTCGATGCATAGAAGAGCCCATGACTGAAAGCAATCAAGTTTGGGGGACCTGCCTTGAAAATACAAGTTCTCCTAACTGGTCAATTCAATTTCTCAGATATTCATTCATCAGAGATACTCTTGCATTTTCCTGATCTAGAGCTGTGTAATTATTATTTTTGATACTAGCAAATAGGCCTTTGTTGTTAAAAATAAAGCGATGAACTGAACTACTTTATACAGAGGAGAGATGATTGATGAGAAAACAGTATTTCAGGATTCACTGAATTCACTATTTTTTAATTCAGCTTAATCCCAAATAATTCATGACGGATTTAGACATAGGGTTTCCACCTGCCTCATTTTCACCTGGACAGCCCGGTTTTTGTGTTCGGGTGAAAACTGCCTGTCTGGATTTCCAAATTAGGAAATCCGGACAGGTCATTGAAGTAAATGGCATGACGATCAGCAGATTGGCATGTCACAAGACCCGCCCCTGATGCCATCAGACCCGCCCCCTACAGCACCAGTTCCGTCTCCTACATCACCTGTCCTGTCCCCTGCCCGGAGTTGGGCAAATAGAAGGGCGCAACCCTATTTAGACAAATTGAGAACTAAATCATACTCCTAATTTGCACATGTACAGTTGTACAAGTAAAGGGAGTTTGCAATTTACTTTATTGTGTGACCTAAAGTCAGGAATGAATGAGGGTTTAATGAGGTTTGTAATACCGAAGATAATTGAGCTGATATAGAGGATGCTGAACATGAATGAAGTTAAGAAGATTTTAGAATAAAATCGGCAAGATTTACTTCATGAGCTAGAGATGCATAAAGAAAGTGTGCTTTCTTGTGATTGCTCCCATGACACTGAACTGTGGGTAAATATTTGTGAATGTACCTTATGGCGTCTGTTTTGTCTGCTGCACTTGTGAAGTGTAGCATGTGCCTTTTTACTTTTTTTTTTTTTTACTAGACTTTAGACCCTTTTTTGCAGCACCTGCATTTTCTGTGCATTGACTGACTGGTAGCCAAATCGCTGGCACAAGGGATATTAAAGGAGATGAATTAATATAAAGTTAGTGGTTCTTTGTCCACTTCAATTCACATCCATTTTCTGCATTTAGTGGTTTCTCAAAAATGGCTCAAAATAGAACATGAATTGCTCAAAGATGCACTTTGAGTAAGTTTATATCAGTTCATCGCTTGGGTTTAGTTCCCCGTTAAAGTGCTAGATGGGATGGCTAACTGTGTAGGATCACCATGAATGCTACGCATGCATTAGATAAACAAATGTAGTACATGTATGTGACCTGTTATCCAAAATGCTCCAGACCTGGTGTTTTCCAGAAAATGGGGTCTTTAAATATTAAATAAACCCGATAGGCTGATATTGCTTCCAATAAGGATTAATTATATCTTAGTTGGAATCAAATACAATGTACTGTTTTATTATTATTATTATTATTATTATTATCATTATTATTATTATTTTTATTACAGAGAAAAAGGAAATAAAGTTTAAAACTTCTAAAAATCTGGATTAAAATTAAGTCTATGGGAGATGGCCTTTCTGTAATTCTGAGTTATTTATTTTGTTTCCGGATAACGGATATCATACCTGTGCAAGCAGTTTCCTTGTCCATTTTTTGCACGTATACATTTTGTAGTGGATTGTCTTCCAGTTATCCATGTATTTAATTTTTTATTATTTTAGCACTCTGCATCGGATGTCTAGTAATAATTCAGTCTGCAGAAATAAAACAAAAAGTGCAATACAATAGTGGTCTGACTGAACTTGTATAATGGGCAGCTTATGAAAAGACAATAATGTGTGTAGGTAGGGCTGGGAAGACGTCTTTCTGGATCTGATATGTTTGAGTGTAGCTGGGTTTAGAAATGCCTCAACACAAAAGAAAAGTGAGTGAGTAAATTGTTATTTAGGACCACATCATATGCCAGGGTTCTGTTTCATCTAAATCTTGTTTATATTTAAACATAACAACTGAAAAATAATAACTTATTAGTTTAATTACCAGTAAAAATATTTGTTTTTGGATTTAAAGGCTATATTGACTAGTGTGTATTTTTTTCATAGATGCTGCAGTAACCAGGTGTATTGTATTGTATTTTTGTTTATAATTGAATGAGTAATAGAAGTCTTCATATCTCAAAATACATGTTAAAATAATGTGTGGCTGGTGCGCCAGAGAGTTTTTTCAAATATTGGACGTGTGCAGTAGATATTTTTAGGGATGCACGAATCCACTATTTTGGGTCCGGCCGAATACAGAACCAAATCCGAATCCTAATTTGCATATGCAAATTAGTGGTGGGAAGGAGAAAACATTTTTTGCTTCCTTGTTTTGTGACAAAAAGTCATGTGATTTCCCTCTCCGACCCAAATTTGCATATGCAAATTAGTATTCAGTTCAGCCGGGCAGAAGGATTCGGCCGAATCCTGCTGAAAAAGGCTGAATCCTGGATTCGGTGCATCCCTAGATATTATACACCAGTATTTGGTTTTTTTTGGAAACTCTAGGTTTATGTTTGGACATTTGTATACTGCTGCAGCATGGAATCGCCAGTCATTGTGAATAATAAGAATCATTTTAGTTTACCGGTATTACTGTATTTTTCCTGACTTTTAAGCCTATAAATTATAGAGCTACCGTATATACTCGAGTATAAGCAGAGTTTTTCAGCCCCCAAAATATGCTGAAAAACTGTACCTCGGCTTATACTTGGGTCAAGCGCAAAAACGGTCTCCGGCGTCTAAGAATATTCGCCGGCATCCAAGAATGGTCGCCGGCATCCAAAAACAAGATGCTGGCACCTCCAATGGGAGCAGAAACCCTCAATTTTTTGATTGAAACTTACCAGAAGCTGCTGCATTTCTCACCCTAGGCTTATACTCGAGTCAATAAGCTTTCCCAGTTTTTGGAGGTACAATTAGGTACCTTGGCTTATACTCGGGATGGCTTATACTCAAATATATACGGTATTTAGGGGCAATAATTAACAGGCAATGTGCATGTATATAATTCTGTCTATACACTGCAAGCAATCTATTCAATCTGTCTATATAATTATATTGTACTGTGCCTTAATACATAAGAATTGATTAATTATTACATTATTGATTGCTGGTGTGCAATATGAAATGTATGTTCCCCTTTGTTATACAGGATCCACTATGGAAAGTGCGACGCAGTCAGAAACTCGACATGTCTGCGCGTTTGGAGTTGCAGTCTGCTTTAGATGCTGAAATCCGTGCCAAGCAGGTGGTCCAGGAAGAGCTGAGAAACGCCAAGGATTCAAATATTCTCTTTGAAAGGTATCAGGATGCAAGTTTTACTTTTTTAAAGGCAGATATTATCAACTTTCAGTCACACTTAAAATCTGCCTCCAGCATGCCTGTTTTAAGGGGCTACTGCCGTTACTCTGAAAGTTTTTTACATAATTATTTTTAGTGTAGAGAAATATTTACACTGTCATTGATTTAGCTCCAGCCGATTCAATGGGAGCCTGAAAATGCACATTATTGATGTAGAGGCAATGACAGACAGAGTATCGGGAGCCTTTCTCCCAGTGGAGGAGCCACCTCACATAACATCTTAAAGGAAAACTAATCCCTAAAAATTAATATGGCCAAAAATGCCATATTTTATATAGTGAACTTATTGCACCAGCCTAAAGTTTCAGCTTCTCAACAGCAGCAATGATCCAGGACTTCAAACTTGTCACAGGGGGTCACCATCTTGGAAAGTGTCTGTGACACTCACATGCTCAGTGGGCTCTGAGCAGCTGTTGAGAAGCTAAGCTTAGGGGTTTTTCATAAATTATCAAGCAGAAAATGAGGTTGGCCTGTAATATAAGCTGATGCTACAGGGCTTATTATTAAATTCTTATGCTAATTGCACTGGTTTCTGTATTAATTACTAATCAGCCTTATATTGTGACATTTCTATTCTATGTGTACTGTATATTGTGAGTGGGTCCCTAAGCTCAGTAAGTGACAGCAGCACAGAGCATGTGCAGTGAATCAGCAGAAAAGAAGATGGGGAGCTACTGGGGCATCTTTGGAGACACAGATCTTTACTGCTAAAGGGCTGTGGTTGCCTTGGGCTGGTACAGAAGCTCAAAACATAATGTACAGTGTTTCTCTCCTACTTCTCTAGTTAAGCTTTACTTCTCCTTTAAAGCAGATTGTAAATAAATATATTTACAGTATACAACTCTTAGGGCAGAGACATACTCCGATTCGGGGGGATTAGTCGAGATTATATAAAACTCTAGCATCTTGGGCAAAACTGGAGAGCTATAGGCAGGATACAATGTTGGATTGTCAGGGTTTCTTTTCAACGTTGCTGAACAGCATCTTTGATGTTCATTAAACTGCAACCATAAATAAAATAAACATGTCCTACCCATAAGATGGATCATGCATAGCGGGTGATAGTAAGGTCTGGTTGGCTCAGTCACTGAACAGGAGCAGCCCAACAACTTGGCTACAGGAGCAGGGACTGAAACTTTACCAGCAGCATGAAAATTACATTTTAATTTATGTTAGAAAAAGCAGCAAAGTAATAATTATTGTGTTCATTTCATACTGCAAGTCTACTTGCAAAGATTATATTTAGTTCATACTAATAGTATGTTACATTTTTTTCTAGTAAACTGAAAGATGCAGAATTAAAAAATAAAGAACTTTTAGAGGAGATGGAGAACCTTAAAAAGAAGCTGGAGGAAAAATACAAAGACGACAGTGGTATGTATAGCACCCAGTGATTGGCACATTATGTGCTGATGGTACAGTCACCAGCTCACCCAGATACAGATCTTATTTGCTACTTATTTTTTTTCTTTCAGGACTCAAAATTCGTGACTTTCATGAGTCCATCTTTGAGTATTTTAACACTTCTCCACTGCCACATGACCTAACCTTAAGAGTAAGTATCTCCTACTATACGCTTTTCCTGTTTTACTGACAACTGTTTCCCCTACAGCCTTTCATGCTTCATGTAGTGGAGTGAAGATCATTGCTCTGTAAGTCAAAAATTTTCTATAATGTCCATGTAAATATCTATCCATCTGTCTATTAAATAATTAATGGATGTGCAGAGACCTCAAGTTCTTGCCCAGGAGCTTGCAATCTAGGGGGCACATTTACTTAGGGTCAAATATCAAAGTCGAAGGGTTTACCACTTTTCCTTTGTTCGTGCGATCGAAGAAAAAATTGTTTGATCGAACGATTAAATCCTTCGAATCAAACGATTAAATCCTTCGAATCAAACGATTTGAAGGGTTCGATGGAACGATTTGAAGGGTTCGATGGAACGATTTGGAGGGTTCGATGGAACGATTTGGAGGGTTCGATGGAACGATTTGAAGGGTTCGATGGAACGATTTGAAGGGTTCGATGGAACGATTTGAAGGGTTCGATGGAACGATTTGAAGGGTTCGATGGAACGATTTGAAGGGTTCGATGGAACGATTTGAAGGGTTCGATGGAAATATTTGAAGGGTTCGATGGAAATATTTGAAGGGTTCGACGGCACGATTTGAAGGGTTCGATGGAACGATTTGAAGGGTTCGATGGAACGATTTGAAGGGTACGATGGAACGATTTGAAGGGTACGATGGAACGATTTGAAGGGTACGATGGAACGATTTGAAGGGTACGATGGAACGATTTGAAGGGTTCGATGGAATGATTTGAAGGGTTCGATGGAACGATTTGAAGGGTTCGATGGAACGATTTGAAGGGTTCGATGGAACGATTTGAAGGGTTCGATGGAACGATTTGAAGGGTTCGATGGAACGATTTGAAGGGTTCGATGGAACGATTTGAAGGGTTCGATGGAACGATTTGAAGGGTTAGATGGAAATATTTGAAGGGTTCGACGGAACGATTTGAAGGGTTCGACGGAACGATTTGAAGGGTTCGACGGAACGATTTGAAGGGTTCGACGGAACGATTTTCCTTCGATCAAAAAAACCTAGGAAAGCCTATGGGGACCTTCCCCATAGGCTAACATTGATGCTCTGTAGGTTTTAGGTGGCGAAGTAGGGGGTTGAAGTTTTTTTTTTAAAGAGACAGTACTTCGACTATCGAATTTGTAGTCGAAGTAGCCAAAAAAAACTTTGATATTCAAAGTATTTTTTATTCTATTCCTTCACTCGAGCTAAGTGTTTACCCATATAATAATCTATCAGAAAGTAAATCTGGGTTACTTGTGCCATTATTCTGATTCGGGTAAAAGAGTTTGCCCTTTCTGAACAATTATGTTTTTATTTACGCTCCTTACTTGTTTATTGTATAATTGTGCCACATTACTTCTCTGGGACAGGCATTTGTACAAATCTTCCTAATCTCCCACTTATGTACTGTCCGCTTGTTCAAGCCTATATTATAACCAGAATGTTGAGGAGGAAAGGACTCATGCACGCGAGGTCAACTGAACTTGTTTGTTTTTTATCATGACAATTTAATCGAAACGCAAATTGAGATTTCTCTTCCTTTGAACTTAACTTAAAGGGATTCTGTCATCATTTTTATGATTTAGTTTTTATTTCTAAATTACACTGCAAATAATTCACTCTGCAATATAAAATTTCATTCCTGGACCAGTGTATTGTTTTTAGTTGTAATATTGGTGTGTAGGTGCATCTCAGGTCATTTTGCCTGGTCATGTGCTTTCAGAAAGAGCCAGCACTTTAGGATGGAACTGCTTTCTGGCAGGCTGTTGTTTCTCCTACTCAATGTAACTGAATGTGTCGCAGTGGGACCTGGAGTTTACTATTGAGTGCTGCTCTTAGATCTACCAGGCAGCTGTTATCTTGTGTTAGGGAGCTGCTATCTGGTTACCTTTCCATTGTTCTGTTGTTAGGCTCCTTGTTGGGAAAGGGATGGGGTGATATCGCTCCAACTTGCAGTAAAGAGTGACTAAAGTTTATCAGAGCTCGAGTCATATGACTGGTGGCAGCTGGGAAACTGAGAATATTTCTAGCCCCATGTCCAATTTCGAAATTAAATATAAAAAATCTTGTTTGCTCTTTTGAGTAACGGATTTCAGTGCAGAATTCTGCTGGAGCAGCACAATTAACTGATATGTTTAAAAAAAAAACATTTTTTACATGACCGTATCCCTTTAAACTTTTATTTTTAGCCTGGCATAAGCCTCCATTGTTTTAGATTGTGCACACCATTCCTTATCTGTTCCATATACCATTTCATGTTTTCTAAATCCCTTATAAGAATCCAGGAATGGCAAAGCTGAGCAAACGAGGGGCATGTTCTATTAAATGTTATATTTTTTTATATATATATATATATATATATATATATATATATATATATATATATATATATATATATATATATATATATATATACATATATACACACACACAGTGGTGTGCAAAACTATTTGCCCCCTTCCTGATTTCTTATTCTTTAGCATGTTTGTCACACTTAAATGTTTCTGCTCATCAAAAACCGTTAACTATTAGTCAAAGATAACATAATTGAACACAAAATGTATTTTTTAAATGAAGGTTTACGTTATTAAGGGAGAAAAAAAACTCCAAATCTACATGGGCCTGTGTGAAAAAGTGATTGCCCCCCTTGTTAAAAAATAACTTAACTGTGGTTTATCACACCTGAGTTTAATTTCAAAGGTTATAAGGCCATTTCTAAAGCTTTGTGACTCCAGCGAACCACAGTGAGAGCCATTATCCACAAATGGCAAAAACATGGAACAGTGGTGAACCTTCCCAGGAGTGGCCGGCCGACCAAAATTACCCCAAGAGCGCAGAGACAACTCATCCGAGAGGCCACAAAAGACCCCAGGACAACATCTAAAGAACTGCAGGCCTCACTTGCCTCAATTAAGGTCAGTGTTCACGACTCCACCATAAGAAAGAGACTGGGCAAAAACGGCCTGCATGGCACATTTCCAAGGCGCAAACCACTTTTAAGCAAAAAGAACATTAAGGCTCGTCTCAATTTTGCTAAAAAACATCTCAATGATTGCCAAGACTTTTGGGAAAATACCTTGTGGACCGACGAGACAAAAGTTGAACTTTTTTGAAGGTGCGCGTCGCGTTACATCTGGCGTAAAAGTAACACAGCATTTCAGAAAAAGAACATCATACCAACAGTAAAAAATGGTGGTGGTAGTGTGATGGTCTGGGGTTGTTTTGCTGCTTCAGGACCTGGAAGACTTGCTTTGATAGATGGAACCATGAATTCTACGGTCTACCAAAAAATCCTGAAGGAGAATGTCCGGCCATCTGTTCGTCAACTCAAGCTGAAGCGATCTTGGGTGCTGCAGCAGGACAATGACCCAAAACACACCAGCAAATCCACCTCTGAATGGCTGAAGAAAAACAAAATGAAGACTTTGGAGTGGCCTAGTCAAAGTCCTGACCTGAATCCTATTGAGATGTTGTGGCATGACCTTAAAAAGGCGGTTCATGCTAGAAAACCCTCAAATAAAGCTGAATTACAACAATTCTGCAAAGATGAGTGGGCCAAAATTCCTCCAGAGCGCTGTAAAAGACTCGTTGCAAGTTATCGCAAACGATTGATTGCAGTTGTTGCTGCTAAGGGTGGCCCAACCAGTTATTAGGTTCAGGGGGCAATTACTTTTTCACACATGAAAATGTAGATTTGGATTTCTTTTCTCCCTAAATAATAAAAACCCTCATTTAAAAACTGCATTTTGTGTTTACTTGTGTTATCTTTGACTAATAGTTAAATGTGTTTGATGATCAGAAACATTTTGTGTGACAAACATGCAAAAGAATAAGAAATCACGAAGGGGGCAAATAGTTTTGCAGTTCATCCTCCTGTTTTTCTTTTAAATAAATATAGTTAAAATGTGTATTTGTGAAGTGTTTATGTCTGTCCTTCATATTTGTTACAACAAAGGAACCAGTTTCTTCTTCGTCTACCTCCTCACTACTAGCCTACTGGGAAGAAGTAAGTCTACCTGCAACTTGCAGTAGTTGTAACAAAAATATCCCATAACCTAGACATCTGACAAAGTTTAACTTCCATTCCATTGCTTTAAAATGTGAAGTATTAGACTAACCTAGCCATCATACACTTTTTTTTTTAAAACTTACTCTATAACAAAGTATAGACTAGTGATTCAACCATTAATATGCCCAGTTCTAAAGCCATAATGTTGACTCATATTTAACAATTATTTGTGTAATGGCAGAAGCCATGTTCTAGTGCTGAAAAAGTATTTCTTATTGTGTTTTTGTTTTATTATGGTCAGAATGAATTTGCTTCTGTTGATAAACAAGGGGCCATTCCTTGTCTATTTCTTCCTCTGTTGTGCAATTTTGTGCAATATACATTAATATAATGCATTCCCTGTGTAACATTCTCCATCATACATGATGCTCAACTATATGCTAAGGACACCATGCTAAAGTCCTAAAGATGTACAGGTATGGGACCTGTTAACCAGAATACTCTGGACCTGTGGTCTTTCTGTTATTTGGATCTTCATATGTACTAGAAAATCATTAAACATGAAATAACCCCGATATGGTGGTTCTGCTTTCAGTAAGGATTAATTATATCTATGGGAGACTGCCTTTCCGTAATTCGGAACTTTCTGGATAATGGGTTTTTGGATAACAGATCCCATACCTGTACATCCCTGTTTTAGAAAAGTTCTTATTATAAGTATGAGTCTGGTTACGTGTTTTTATCATGTCAACCAGAAATTATAATCTGCAATGTAATTCGTTATTCAAATACAGTTTTATTTGGTGTTGTGTTGTACAGCCCATTTGTAGTATGCACTTATATTCTGACCCTCTGAGCAAGCAGATATGCTCTTGCATGTTTTGTATAGTATTTGTTTTGGTCAGCATAGGGGGAAAAAAATAACATTATTTATATAAAATAATTTATTTTTTCCGCCCTCCCTCCACCCACACCCGCTTGAGCCCGACTTCCGGGTTCCTGTTACAGACCCGCCCCACTTATCATTTCACAAAAGGGGCGGGGCGGCCAGATGCGTGTGTATAAAAGCGAGCAGGCAGGGGAACTTGATCCGCCCGTGACCTGGAAAGGGGGTTATTGGTAAACCCGCGGGTATCGGGCCAGCGTGCACATGACTAGTGTGTTGTCATCAAAGTAGGGATGCACCGAATCCACTATTTTGGATTCGGCCAAACCCCCGAATCCTTTGTGAACGATTCGGCCGAATACCGAATTCGAACAATCATTTGCATATGAAAATTAGGGATGGGAAAAAATGTACTTCCTTGTTTTGTGACGAAATGTCACGCGGTTTCCCACCCACCCCTAATTTGCATATGCAAATTAGGTGTCGGTTCGGCCGGGCAAAAGGATTCGGCCGAATCATGCTGAAAAAGGCCGAATCCTGGATTCGGTGCATCCCTACATCAAAGTAATAGTTATAGAGATTTATAGCAGGAACAAGGCCATCAGGTTCACCATCTTGCTCAAATAATCCCTCCCTAGCATCAAAGGAACTTCCTGTTTGGAGGTCCTTCAAATCCTGTATAGTGGACAACTTTATTTAAAGCGAGAAAAATGAATGAACTGTTGAAATCCAGGTTGGTGGATATTAAAGGAAAACTATACCCCCCAAACTGAAAACTTAAGCAACAGTTTTTTTTTACCAAAACTGGAAACGTAAATATTGCCCTTTTACATCTTTTCCTTGAGCCTCCACTTTCTATCAGAGAATTCAATGTGCTGCCTCAGAGATCACCTGACCAGAAATACTGCAGCTCTAACTGTAACAGGAAGAAGTGTGGAAGCAAAAGACAGAACTCTGTCTGTTAATTGGCTCATGTCACCTAACATGTATGGTTTGTTTGTATGCATCATGAATCGTTGGATCCCAGGGGGTGGCCCTTAATTTTAAAAGTGTCAATTTCTATTTAGGATTACCCAGTGGCACATACTACTAAAAAAGTATATAATTATGAAAATGATTTATTTACATGAAGCAGGATTTTACATATGAGCTATTTTTATGCCGTATATATTTCGAGAGACCCACGTTGTTCTGGGTGGGTTTATTTGTCCTTGCAGTCTTTGCAAATTTGTTGATTTTTTTAAAGCAAGATTTGCAGATGTTATACATTGTCAAAGAAATTCTTGCATCTCCTTCATGAACAATGAGTCTGTCATATTGATAGTTTTTTTTACTTGTCTTTTCCAGAGTAGTACAATTAGTGAGCCTGATATCCCATCTCCCAAACCTGAAGTTTCTGCATCGCTTGCCATTCCTTCCACTCCAGACCAGCAAGAGGTGAGTTGGTCATTTGCAGAAAGCCATGGGTTCCCTTATTTTTACAGATGCTTTGTGTTTGGTGCTTAAGGGAATTGAATAGTGAGCCTTACCATAACACATTTATTTCTCTTTAGTCTTTCATGGTCCCACCCAAAAATTGCTTGGACGTCATGTCCCATCATTCATGCCTACAAGAAGGAACACTCACTTGAGAGCTTTCTTTGTCATGGCAAAAGTACTTGTTACATGACGCTCATGCAATTTAATCAATAAATGATTGTCAAACTAGTATCTTGCTGAAATAATACGTTTTTAATAGAATCTAAAATAGACGTTATATATTAAGTTAGTTACATTTTAGAGGGCTGCACCGTAGCTCTTTACAGAGGTATAGATTTTTTTTTCTGTTTATGAATATATTGGCTTGTTGGTGTAAGTCATGGTTTGGTTAAATCCGCAAGCTATTTCCCATTGTGCAGCCCCAGATCTTCTTGCCCTCCCTACAGACTATTCAGGCTGACTTTACACTGAAGTGAACTACTAAATCTGGGAATTTCTTCCCTTGTGTCAGCCTAGAAGCTGTGGCTACTACTGGGCAGTTGGCAGGAATACTGGTAATAATTGGTGCAAGCTGGGAATTAATTTTTTGACACTACAATTAATTGGGTTGAGTTAAATAAAATGTGCCCAAGATGAATAATCCCTAAAGGGATTGTTTACATTTGAGTTAACTTTTAGTATGATCTAGAGCAGTGATCCCCAACCAGTAGCTCGTGAGCAACATGTTGCTCTCCAACCCCTTGGATGTTGCTCCCAGTGGCCTCAAAGCAGGGGCTTATTTTTGAATTCCAGGCTTGGAAGCAAGTTTTAATTGCTTAAAAACTAAGTATAGTGCCAAGTAGAGCCTCCTATAGGCTGCCAGTGCACATAGGGGCTACCAAATAGCCAATCACAGCCCTTATTTGGCACCCCAAAGGACTTTTTCATGCTTGTGTTGCTCTTAAACTCTTTTTACATTTGAATGTGGCTTACGGGTAAAAAAAGGTTGGGGATCCCTGATCTAGAGAGTAGGGATGCACTGAATCCACTATTTTGGATTCAGCTGAACCCCCGAATCCTTCACAAAAGATTTGGCCGAATCCTAATTTGCATATGCAGATTAATATTTGGAAGGGGAAAACATTTTTTACTTCTTTGTTCTTTGATAAAAAAGTTCACGCGATTTCCCTCCCCGTCCCTAATCTGCCCATGCAAATTAGGATTCGGCCGCACGGAATGATTTGGACGAATCTGAATCCTGCTGAAAAAAACCGAATCCTGGATTTGGTGCATCCCTAGTAGAGCGTGATATAATGAGACAATCTGCAATTGGTTTTAAAGTTATTTAGAGTTATTTAGCTTTTTATTCAGCAGCATTTGAAACCGAAACCAGTGTTCAACTTTTAGCCATATTATAGTTCCATTCAAATGCCAAAGCATCACAAAACAACAAATTGTACCTGTACATCATGATTTCATCTTTTATTTCAAACCTAGCAGTAACACTTTGTTTGCTTTAAGGAGCTCTCGAGGTCTCAGTCTCGGACACAGCCTGCCCCATCTCCCACATTTACACCAATTTCAATCTCCATCCCAAAGGTAATGGTGTGTGTATGTTTAAAGCTGAAAGTTGTTTTACGGCTCAGGTGGTTCAGGAGCTATCGGCGTCATTGTAATGGCAGTCAACATAATGTTGGCATAGGGGTAAAAGCTGGAGAGAGAAGACAGTCAACCCTATGCTCTTTAGCACAAATACTATTTGTACTTGTGTCACAGTGAAATATACGGTATAACAATAAATGGGAAATGGAGGCAATAAAACCGAAAATACAAGGATAGTGGAGTTTGAATTAGGAATTGACGTATGTGGAGCATGTTATTTTATGGAGACCCTTAAATACCGTGCAAATCCTTTTTCAAAAAAGGTTGGGACACTGTAAAATGTAAATAGAGAGTGGGATGATTTTGCAAATGATTGAAACCCTTTATTTAAAGGAAAACTATACCCCCAAAATGAACACTTAAGCAACAGATAGTTCATATCATATTAAGTGGCATATTAAAGAATCTTACCAAACTGGAATATATATTTAAGTAAATATTGCCCTTTTACATCTCTTGCCTTGAGCCACCATTTTGTGATGGTCTCTGTGCTGCCTCAGAGATCACCTGACCAGAAATACTACAGCTCTAACTGTAACAGGAAGAAGTGAGGAAGCAAAAGACACAGCTCTGTCTGTTAATTGGCTCATGTGACCTAACATACAGTACAGTGAGTCCTACGATCCCAGGGGGCAGCCCTTATTTTTTAAAATGGCAATTTTCTATTTATGATTACCCAATGGCACATACTACTAGAAAAGTATATTATTATGAAAATGGTTTATTTACATGAAGCAGGATTTTACATATGAGCTGTTTTATGCAATATCTTTTTATAGAGACCTACATTGTTTGGGGGGTATAGTTTTCCTTTAACTTCAAATAGTACAAAGACAATATATTAAATGGTGATACAGAGAAAAAGACATTGTCTGGATGGCAGAATATGTTGCTCCAAAACCTGTATAAATAGTGATTGTTATCATAACCATATCTTTACTGCTGAGAGCCCCAGTCTTTCTGGGATCCGCTCTTTTTTAATAATACAAGACTCTAACTTTTCCAGTCTTTCGTTGCCCCTGTCCTAATTTTTTGGAAACATGTCACTAGCATCAAACTCAAATTGATACATAAAACAATAACATTTCTCATATTTTGCATTCGGCTAAACCCCTGAATGCTTTGTGGAAGATTCGGCCAAATTCCGAATCCTAATTTGCATATGCAAATTAATGGTGGGAAGGGGAAAACATCTTTTACTTCCTTGTTTGTGACAAAAAGTCACATGATTTCCCTCCCAGCCCCAATTCAGTTCGTCTGGGCAGAAGGATTCGGGTGAATCTGAATCCTGCTGAAAAAGGCAGAATCCTGGATTTGGTGCATCCCTAGTTTCAACATCAGATATGTTTTCTTTGTACTATATGTGATGAAATATAAGGTTTAAATGTTTTGCATATAATCCCATTCTTTTTTTTTATTTACATTGTACACAGTGTCCTAACGTTTTTTCATTAAAACACAGGGATGCATATATCCTTGGGTATTTCCTCACATGTAGGAATGTGTGTTGAAATACATAACATTGATATCAGAATAGTTCATTTAGTTACTTGGCTGACAGTGCTTTCTTTAATTAGCTGATAAAATGTTCTCACCCAGTTCCAAGGGACTAATATTATCCTCTCCATAGAAATAGTTTTGTATGGCTCGTGTCTGGCTTCCTGTTAATCTGTACAGTCATCACCACCCATTCCAGGAAACGGGAAGTGTAGGGTGACTTCTCCCATCAGCGGATGTCAAATGGCACCACTCACTTGTTTCCCATGAGCTGTGTGTAACCTTGGCAGGGCTTAAACTATTCATGACACAGTCAAATCCGAATGATTGAAATAAAAATAAAAAGTAATTTATTCCCACTTTTGTTTCATGTAGAGTATCATAGTGACCTAAAGACTGTTTTTCTTTCAGCCCAAAGCTCACCAGCTTGTTATCAAGTCCTTCCTGAATCCCACACAGTGTTCTCACTGTACATCACTCATGGTTGGGCTGGTGCGGCAAGGATATGCATGTGAAGGTGAGTGTAAAATATTACATATAGTTAAACCCCCATTTTATGTTTTTCAGGGGACCAGAAAAAAAAATGGTGTAAAATCCAGGAAAATGTAAAATCATGGAAATGTATTGTGCAGAATATATAGGTGGGACCACAGAACAACAATGTAAAATGAGGGGAAACTTAAAATCAGGGGATGTAAAATTGAGGTTTCACTGTATGTCGAAAATGTACTTCGTAATCGCAAATAATATAAGTACAGTGATGCTACTAAATAGTTATAGCAGTAGCATCCATCATTGACCCATCACTTAAAAGGAAAGGAAAGCTCCAAGGCAGTTTATTGCCGATAGATTAGCCACAATAGTGCAAGCTAGAACACTATTCATTCTGTAAAATGCTTAACCATACCTGAGTAAACCGCTCTAGACACTCTGTTTGTTTAGGATAGCAGCTGCCATATTAGCTTGGCGTGACATCACTTCCTGCCTGAGTCTCTTCCTGCTCACTCATTGCTCTGGGCACAGAGGCGAGAAGGGAGGGGTAGAGGGAGAGAGGAGCAAACTGAGCATGCTCGAGCCCAAGCCCTGAAAGTTTAAGCTGAAAACAGGAAGTCTGATACAGAAGCCCATGTGTACACAATAGAATAAAAGAAATGCTGTGTTTCTTTTGACAGAGGACTCAGAGCAGCATTACTTTAAGGGTTAACTGATGTATTTATATACACTTTTCTGATAAATCTTACTTAGTTTTAAACTTTTCTTCTCCTTTAAACATTGTCCGTGGTCTGACATGATCTAAAAAACAATGGCCTTATATAACTTATTATATCTGTGGATACAGAGAACTGTTGATTAACATTTATTCCAGATCTCACCGGGGCAGCCAACAAAATAGGGGAAAACCTCCTTTGAGCTTTTAGCACAGTAACTAGTTAGTTAGTTAACTGAGATAATGACACCAAGACCATTCGTTTTAATTGTAGAGATCATTACTACTCTAAACAAACTGAGGAAAAACTGGAAAGTAAAGCTGTTAGCAAGATACAGTGTTTGAATTCATACCAGCTTGTGTTTGTGTTTATGCAGTTTTTATGTTTTTCTATTTCAGTGTGTCCTTTTGCGTGCCATGTATTATGCAAGGAGAGCGCACCACAAGTCTGTCCTATTCCAGCAGAGCAGGCCAAGAGACCGCTTGGAGTAGACGTACAGAGGGGTATTGGAACTGCTTACAAGGGATATGTGAGGGTAAGCAATATCTGGCTTAACTGGGCAAGTAGGCACTATTGCATTATACCAGCCTAAGTACTTACTACTGTCGTCTCAATGTCTCTTTATACCTGCCAGTAACCAAGGCGAGAAGATTACGTGTAAATGGAATGGTTTGACCCACTGCCCTAACTCTTGGTTTTTTTTTATTAATGCATGCTTATAGATTCCAAAACCTACTGGAGTGAAAAAAGGCTGGCAGAGAGCATTCGCTGTTGTTTGCGACTGTAAGCTGTTTTTATATGATGTCCCAGAAGGACGTTCTACTCAACCTGGAGTTGTTGCTAGCCAAGTTGTAGATCTTAGGTATGTATTGCTTTTCTTCAATGCATGTTTGGCAGTCTCGAGAAATTGTACATGAAATAAACACTTAAAAGAGAAATCAGCCTGTCCTGAAAAAACCCGTAACCCCCCCCCCCCCCCGGGGAGATGCCCCTCGCCACAGATTCCAATGAAGTTCCACGCGTCCATCTTCTGCGTCCTCCGTAAACTGACTAAGAGATTGTCAATTTCCGTGTAATTTTACGCATGCGTAGTTGCGCAAACCGGCAACCTGCTCCAAATGCGCATGCGCAGAAATACCAATCTCGCAGTCAGCTTACAGAGGATGCAGAAGATGGACGCATGGAACTTCGCTGGAAGAATCTGTGGCAAGGGGTAAGCATAGCGTATGGGGCATCTTCCTGGGGGGGGTTAGTTAGCCTGGGGGGGTTAGTTAGCCTGGGGGGAGGAGGGAGGGAGGTCTGCCAGGGGTGGGGGGTACGGGTTTTTTTACAGGACAGATTGAATTCTCCTTTAAAGTAGAAGGAAAGCTACGTAGGCATTTTATTGCCAATAGATTAGCTGCAATAGTGCAAGCTAGAATGCTATATTTATTCTGTAGTATGTTTTTTTTAGGTCTCTGTTTGTTTAGGATAGCAGCTGCAGTATTAGCTTGGTGTGACATCACTTCCTACCTGAGTTTGTCACTGCTCACTTATAGCTCTGGGCTCAGATTACAGCAGAGGAGGGAGGGGGTGAGTAGCAAACTGAGCATGCTCACGCCCGGGGCAAGGAGGTTTAAGCTAAAGACGGGAAGTCTGATACAGAGACCCATGTGTACACAATAGAAGGAAAGAAATGCTGTGTTTATTTTGACAGAGGACTCAGAGCAACAGGTTTACTGGTATATTTAGGTTGACCTTTCTGATAAAGCTTACTTAGTTTTAACCTTTCCTTCTCCTTTAAAGTGACCTTTAATTGTTTTAGAGACAGCCAACGGTTATTTTATTGTTCTTTAATCTATGCATGTTGTAAAGTGCTCCTAACAGCTACCCTTAAGGCTTGCAGACCACGAATGGACTAAACGACTAACTTTGACCCCACTTTTCACTATATTCCATATAGTTAGACCTTTCACCCTATCTGTAGCTTTGCTAACACCCAGCAGCTCAGTCTCTCTCCTGTGAGTCCAGTAACCCAAACACATTCTCTCCAAATCAAACATCCTAGCAAAGATCTATCTATTGCTTTACCCTCTTATATGCATACATAGACAAGTTATTCCTGGGAATATCTGACATGCAAACCCACAGTTAGTCACTTTCAGACCTTAGTTTACATTTGTTTGACTCAAAGTCTCTGTAGAATCTCCTACAACAAATAACTGTGGAATGAGGCACCACTGAAGATTTAAACAGTTACATTTGAACAGAGATGCAACTCTTTTCCGAAGGAATTAGAACTTTGCTTTTGTTATTAAGGTCTTTTATTAAATACAAGCTAATTCTGTAATATTGTACAGGTGTGGAATTCAAATTATGGAAAGGCTCCCATAGACTGCATTTTATCCAAATAATCCAAATTTTCTTTTTCTCTCTAATAGAACAGTGCCTTGTACATGATCAAAACTAAAATATGATATTGGAAAAAGAACCAGCCTGTTGGGTTTATTTAACGTTTACATGATTTTCTAGTAGACTAAAGGTGCAAAGATCCAAATTAGGGAAAGATCCGTTATCCGGAAATCCCTAGTTCCCAAGCATTATGTATAACGTACCGCCACTGGTTCTGCATTATTCATGCTGTTTTTAGACAAGCTTTTATTTATCAGGCCTCTACTTCCATTAATATTTGTGTATTTTTCAAATTGCTGAATGTGAAGCAGCATTCCCCACATACCCTGTCGCATTCTCCATAGCTCTTCTTTGTTCATCGTTTAGTAAATGACAAACAAAAACTTTCTAGCATTACCCATCCTGTTCTTTTGAACTTGCCATAAATGGGCATTATGGTTTGTTAACTTGCTTGCCAGTGTGGATCACCTATACGAGAGAGGGATTTCCTGTACGTCTTCTTTATCCAAATTTTAAAAGTTTAATTTGTGTTGCTATTTGTTACTATCGCCAATTACCGTTTATACTCGAGTATAAGCCAAGTTTTTCAGCCCCCAAATTATGCTGAAAAACTCTACCTCAGCTTATACTCGGGTCAAGCTCAAAAACGGTCGACGGCTCCTTAGAATAGTAGCCGGCACTTAGAATAGTAGCCAGCGCCTAAGAATAGTCATCCAAAAACGAGATTGAAACTTACCAGAAGCTGCTGCATTTTTCACCCTCGGCTTATACTCGAGTCAATAAACTTTCCCAGTTTTTGGAGGTAAAATTAGGTACCTCGGCTTATTTTCGGGACGGCTTATACTCGAGTATATACGGTAATAGCCATTGTTTCTATGCAGCTGTCTTATGCTTTTAAATTTTGACACGCAAATACCAGTAACCATATCTCTCTACCTACAGCTGCATTGCATTATTTCCACCCTAAAATAGCAGTGTGTGTGATCCACAGATTTAGCTATGAATAATTTGTGATTACCTACGTTACACACATTATTAATATTTATGCACAGGTGACCAAAGACACCCCCAAATCTTATGAGCAATACTCCCAAATGTGGGTATATCTGGGGCTGCACTGCCATGCACTTGTCCTCAGGACTCTTCATTGCCAAAAATGACCATGAGTGAAAATCTATGGAAATGATCTAATGTATAAATAATTTAGCAGAGTGCACAGTTTAATTATCATTCCCATACTGCAGGGATGAAGACTTTTCTGTGAGCTCTGTTTTGGCTTCTGATGTCATACATGCCACTCGCAAGGATATTCCGTGCATATTTAGGGTAAGCGGAGCATTAAATGTTATCTATATTGTTACATTGACACACTTCACACTGAATTAAAATGTAATATATTTGGGTTTTTGTTTTTCTTTATTGTAGTATATTTAATTATTTATTTTCATGCATGTACTTGTGTGTGTGTGTGTGTGTGTGTGTGTGTGTATATATATATATATATATATATATATATATATATATATATATATATATATAGATATATATATATATATATATATATCAATCAAGCCCAACATATGAGAAGTACAACACCAAATAAATGACTTGCCTTCAAATTGTGCAGTTTTAGGGCAGAGACACAGTCAGATTCTGGGAGATTAGCCGACAAATCTCTTCTTCGGGGCAACTAATCTCCCCGAATTGCCTTCCCGCTGGTTAGAATGAAAATTGCTGTGGGATGGCAATCGGAGCGCTTAATTTTCCAAAGTCGCCCAAAGTTTCCTCGTGAGGCGACTTCGGAAAACGAAGCGATCAACTGCCATCCCGCTGGCGATTTTCATTCTAGCTGACGGGAAGGCAGTTCGGGGAGATCAGTCGCCCTGGAAGAAGAGGAGATTTGTCGCTGGGCAAGTCTCTGCCCTTACTAACCACCCAGAGTTAAACGTCCCACTATTCATTCAGTGGGCTTGGCTGCAATCTAGTGTGTAACTAAATTATACAACTGATGGTGTATTCAACTACTATGGGAAAATGATTTTAAACATTTATATTGTGTTGAGAGCTACTGGATATTTACTAATGACTTGAATGACGGTAATATGTGAATACATAAATGCTATTTTACTATGTACATTGGAGCGATTCCCCTCCCCTTTCCCTTTTCTGTACCCCCTCCCTATTATATGAAAAAATCAGAAATAAAAAAGTATAAAATTTTCAAAATAGAGCTATCCAGTGATCCCCTGAGTTTATGGGTCACTGCGGAAAAATTAGTCCAGCACCCGCAGTTTTGAATAAAACTTTATTTGTCCCTACTAACCTTTATTGGTCCAAGGGCATTTATGGGTCACTGCATCAGCCCAAAAGTACATTTAACTCAGAACACTCCTCTCAGTAAGTTTTCTATGTTTTTGGCTGTACAGGTGACGGCTTCTCTTCTAGGTTCACCCTCCAAAACCACAACATCTCTTCTAATCCTAACAGAGAGCGAGGCAGAAAAGAGGAAGTGGGTTGGAATTCTGGAAGGACTGCAAGCGATTTTACAGAAAAACAACCTAAGGAACCAGGCAGTGCATTGTCCACAGGAAGCCTATGACAGCACTTTGCCTCTTATTAAAACTATTGTAGCTGCTGCTGTTGTAGGTATGGAAAAAGTTGTGTACAATGTGTTAATTTATATACGATAATATATTCTTCAAATATTTTGTTTTTAAATTACACATTTGCATATACATATGTACCGTATATACTCGAGTATAAGCCGAGTTTTTCAGCCCCCAAAATATGCTGAAAAACTCTACCTCGGCTTATACTCGGGTCAAGCGCAAAAACGGTCCAAGAATAGTCGCCGGCTTCCAAGAATAGTTGCCGACGTCCAAGAATATTCGCCGGGGTCCAAGAATGGTCGCCGGCATCCAAAAACGAGACGCCGGCACCTCCAATGGGAGCAGAGACCCTCAATTTTTTGATTGAAACTTACCAGAAGCTGCTGCATTTCTCATCCTAGGCTTAAACTCGAGTCAATAAAATTAGGTACCTCGGCTTATACTCGGGACGGCTTATACTCGAGTATATACGGTATATCTTATTACTAAACCAATGGCTAGATTTCAGAAAGGTATTGGCTCCGCCAAAAACAACAAAGTATTATTACAGAATGTTCCTTTCATATTGATTAGATGTGCTCATGCTTTTCAAGCCATAATTAATTGGGAGATAATCTATGCATAATAGGGTACATATTTACCTTTAAATGACAACTGGGTAATTAATAATTGAACCTTTTGTTGTCATTTAAGGTACAAATTGTTTCTCTTATCATAATCTGGCATTTGCAAAGCTTCATGAAAAATTTGCCAAGACTAATAAGATAGGGAGAATTGAACTGTGTGACTATTTAATAATGTATTTAAAATCCTATGTGTTCTAGATCACGATCGAATAGCTGTTGGCACTGAAGAAGGACTGTACGTAATAGAGGTTACAAGAGATGGTAAGTAGCTGCCTTTTGATTTGGCTTATAGAAAATATTTTGGCATGTACCCATTCCCAGCAAGGGGTGATTATGTTCACAAGGTGACACCAGGTCCTGTCTTTTCAGTGATCGTACGTGCTGCTGACTGTAAAAAAGTCTACCAGATAGAACTGGTTCCCAAAGAGAAGATTGTTGTTCTTGTGTGCGGGCGTAATCACCACGTTCATCTGTTTCCTTGGTCCTCCCTTGATGGGTCAGAGGGCAGTTTTGACATCAAACTGCCAGAGTCCAAAGGCTGCCAGTTTATAACAACTGGATCACTGAAAAAATCATCTTCTCCTTGCTTGTTTGTGGCGGTCAAGCGGCAGATCTTTTGCTATGAAATCCATAGAACTAAACCATACCATAAGAAGTTCAATGAAATTGTGGCTCCAGGCAATGTACAGTGGATGGCTTCATTTAAAGACAAACTGTGTGTTGGCTACCAGTCTGGTTTCTCACTGTTGAACGTACATGGAGAGGGCCAGCCCATAAATTTGGTGAACCCTAGCGATTCTTCCCTTGCGTTTCTATCACAGCAGCCAGTGGATGCCCTGTGTGCAGTAGAGCTCAGTAAGGATGAATACTTGCTTTGCTTCAGTCAGCTCGGGGTGTATGTGGATTCTCAAGGACGAAGGACACGAATGCAGGAGCTGATGTGGCCAGCGACTCCTCTCGCATGCAGTAAGTATTTTTAGGTTTCTTGCTTCAGTTCTACATTCTTCGTGTTTTTTTTTTCCCAGATTTCAAATTTTCTACTGACATATATGCACAGAGACTTGTTTATGTTGTGCATGATGCAAGCACTGTGGTTGTATCTGACATAATTTAAATAGTCAGTGCATAGATTAACATTTATCTGTTATCACATGGATCTTGTCGGCTATGATAAATGGAAAAATCATAAGTATTGAATAACTGTTGATACATTGTGGCATTACCTTGTAACACCTTCATAATAAGTTTGTTTGGAGCACCAGTGTAACCAGGGTCTCCAGCCTATCAGGTCTTTGATCTATCCCTTGCCCAACATCACACCTTCGGCAGCACTAAAAGGAACAGTGTGTTCAATGGGTGCCTTCATATTGTTCCTACAATGGTATAATCTTAATAGTAGGAATTAAAGGAGACCTGCGCCTTTTCTGTTGATGCCCCGTGAACTTGCCAACATGGGACATCAACATCTTTTCAATCGTGTTTATTAGCATATTCAAATGAACAGCATGAGCAAAATAAACAACAAAAATTGACATATTAAATCTTGTCAGTAAACCGAATAAAGGAAAAGATATTAACATGTCAGACTAGTGAAAATCAACATCAAATGATGTCTTTGAACAAAAATACGTCAAAACATATTAATACAAAATAGAAATAAAAATAAAGTAAGAATAAAAACATCCTCTCCATCAAGCCATAAAACAAATAATTATATATATGTGGAAAAGATGAACACATAACCCTTTAGTTATTAAAACTATCATGAGTATGAAAAGGAGAATAACTGTACATAAACTTTTCAAGAAGTAGGGAGACCAAAGTTTCAAAAAAACGTTTTCCTAAAATCCATGTTACCATATCTAAAACGTTTTGATTCATCCAAGCAGAGAGACCTAAGATAAGACAAGATGACTTTCAAGTCCGGGGAGTTTTCTTGAATCCAAAACAAAAAAAATTTGATTTACGGCTTGCGGCAAGGGCCACGAATATAAAGGGCCCGATTCACGAAATTCGGGTGAAGGGTTCGAATAAAAAAAAAATCTAATTTCGAAGTATTTTTTGGGTACTTCGACCATCGAATTGGTTAAATTCAATCGAATTCGAACGATTCGAATGATTAGAATTAAAAATCGTTCGACCATTCGATAGTCGAAGTACTGTCCCTTTAAGAAAAACTTCGACCCCCTACTTCGGCAGCTAAAAGCTACCGAAGTCAATGTTAGCCTATGGGGAAGGTCCCCATAGGCTTGCCTGTGATTTTTTGATCGAAGGATTTTCCTTCGATCGTTGAATTAAAATCCTTCGAATCGTTCGATTCGAAGGATTTAATCGTTCGATCGAACGAAAAATCCTTCGATCGATCGATCGCAGGATTTGCGCAAAATCGTTCGACTTCGATATTCGAAGTTGTACGATTTTAGTTCCCAGTCGAATATCGAGGGTTAATTAACCCTCGATATTCGACCCTTCGTGAATCGGCCCCAAAATGTTTATATTTATTCCAATGTTTCATCTTTTGAAGAAAACTAGAAGAAGGAGTCCCCTGAGAGTCAAGTAATGGCAATTCAGGAGACAACTTAAGGTCAATGTCCAATTTATTATTTAAAAAATTACCAATTTTACTCTCTAACTCTGAAATGAAAGAATATTCCCACATATAATGAAATAAAGAAGCATTATTTGACTTACATTTAGGACAATAAGGGATTTTAATACCTTGAGAGTTTTTCAAATAAAATAATCTATAACTAAAGTGAATCAATCTAAAATGTTGGATCCTCCATCCCTCACATTTAAAGTTTCTAATTGAAGATAATAATTGGTTTGGAGTAATATTAACTTTCAATAAGGATGACCATTTTTTTTTTTAGCAAATCACATTTTTAAAATTCCTGAACTAACTGATAAGCATAGTACATGGATATTGGTCATGCCACCATGTATTTACAAATAATTGTACAAATATATCATATTTATGTTAATGTCCAGCTGAAGCCACTGTAGCAACCATTAAGATGTTTGCTTTTAAACAGGTGATCAATAAATGCTTCCTGATGATTAGTTGCTATGGGTTACTGCCCCATGGCTGACTTAGCGCCTTTTCTTCCATAACCCCAAAAGTCTTTCACTACAGTGCATTATACAACTCTTACATTCATTACATGTGGAGGACCTAAACATCTACCTCCTTAATCAAGAGGATTTTAGTTCTTTAAAACCATCTTCTCTTTTCCAGGTTGCAGCTCCTCATATGTTACAGTTTACAGTGAGTATGGCATTGATGTTTTTGATGTCTCCACCATGGATTGGGTTCAAACCATCGGTTTACGACGGGTATGTCATTGAAACTTGTACAGGTATGGGATTTGTTATCTGGAAAACCATTATCCAGAAAACTATTAATTATGGAAAGGTTGTCTCCCATATATTCCATTTTATCCAAATACATCTAAATTTTAAAAAAAATTATTAAATTTTTTTCTGTAATAAAAATAGTGCATTGTACTTGATCCAAACTATGACATAATTAATCCTTACTGGAAGCAAAACCAACCTATTGGGTTTATTTAATGTTTACATGATTTTCTAGTAGACTTAAGGTTCGGAAAAAAAACCCCATGTCCCGAGCATTCTGGATAGCAGGTCCCATACTGGTATTCTTATTTTTCTTCTTGAGTTCATGTAACCATTGTAAAAACATAACTTTGTGTGCCAAACAGATAAAGCCTCTAAATGGAGAAGGTTCCTTGAATTTGCTGAATTCTGAGCCTGCACGTCTCTTGTATTTGAAGAGCATATATTCAGGTTCGTTATTTCTCCTTTGTGAATGTTATTACAAGAATTCAAATGCAGCTTGAACATATATTTGTATAGGATAAGTCATAAAATGCCAGTTCTCTTTACTTTGCTTAATTCTGCCTAGTATACCTATAATAGTACTTATTTTAGTGTATTGCTCTGTATCTGCTATGAGATCATTTGGGACTTTTATTACTTAGCATCATCACCTTTTTTAGTATGTGAAATAGACTATTACCAAAAGTTAGTGAAAAAGGGGTTTAAAACACAGTAAAGTGTGTAGATAGATAGATAGATAGATTGATATATATATATATATACAGTATATGTGTGTGTGTGTGTGTGTGTGTATATATATATATATATATATGTGTGTGTGTGTATATGTGTATGTATATATATATGTGTGTGTGTGTGTATATATGTGTATGTATATATATGTGTGTGTATATATATATATATATATATATATATATATATATATATATATATATATATATATATATATATATATATATATATATATGTATGTTGCTTATTGTCAAAGAACATAGCTACATATTATTTATATAAATGTTTTGAGCAGTAATGTTCTTCATAACAAAGGGAAAAAAAGTAGCTCCAGAATATCAATATAAATAACAATGTGAATAGCTCACCAAGTCGATCATGTGGTCCAGGTGCACCTGCCCCAGACCATCAGCTGTAGGCCGCGGCAAACCGAATTGTATAGCAGGAAAAAAAACTAGCTATTCGGCATTCCTAGGAATCCAAAGGGTCAAACAATGTGTA
Organism: Xenopus petersii; assembly: GCA_038501925.1. Classification (NCBI taxonomy): domain Eukaryota; kingdom Metazoa; phylum Chordata; class Amphibia; order Anura; family Pipidae; genus Xenopus; species Xenopus petersii. The sequence continues at coordinate 97,281,696 of CM076687.1, read as the reverse complement.
AAAAAAAAAATAAGTTTTTATTGATCAGTTAGAAATTGTACATACGTTTCCTAAGGCCTTAAGCGTTTATACCCCTAAGGTACTTAATCATGGGCTAAGATCTCACCCACAGAAAATGAGCTTTTATATAATGAGCGACCAATCAAAAAAGTTAGAGAAAAATGAAAAGAATAAAACATTACTTAAAGGAACAGTGTCCCATAATTGTAAAGAATGGCAGTAATGTTGCCAACTTCAGCTTTGATATTCTCCTTAGAGGTCAGTACAGTAGCCCCCCAGTGGTCAGAAGGAATTTATGCCATGCCTCAAACTACTTCAGGTTTTGAAACGCATATGAAATGACATGCAAACAGGTTCAGACTGGACCGGCCAGACAACGGAAAAAACCCCACTGGGCCCCCTGCTCTAGTTGGCCTCGCCAGCCCAGATCCTCACCCTGGTTTTCTTCCTACTGCGATTTCATGTGCTGATGCGCATTGCGGAGTGCTCGCGCTGTGACGCTAGTGTGGTTGCCGGACAGAAGGCCCTGAGGCAGAAGCCCCCAGGGTCCATAGGGGGGCCCTGAGACAGAACCACCGGTGGGCCCGGGGCACCCCAGTCCGTCCATGCATGCAAAGGCTGTTGGTGCACACATTCATTTGTGCAATTATACATTGCTGTGTACATTTTGAAAATATATATAAACTGAACCCTTCATAAGTTATGTATTTTTACCCCAGAAGGACCTATCCTGACAGTGCCAGAAACATCTGATAACAGCAAAAAGCAAATGGTCCGGACTAGAAGCAAGAGAAAGTTTGTGTTCAAGGTACCAGAAGAGGAGAGATTACAGCAAAGAAGGTGAGGGTTTGTCTTTACTTACAGTTCTTCCTGTCTGGTTTTGTTTGTGGATAACAATGGATAACTTTTATGCGCTGCTCAAAAAACCTTTTAGGTCTTTAGGCTGATTTTCCCTTATATCCAATTACACATTTTGTTATATAAAGTAACAGTGCATGTAGTTTAATTTCATGTAGCGTTTCACTGAAATTTGTGTTGGTTCATATGCTTCTAGGGAGATGCTTCGGGATCCCGAACTAAGATCCAAAATGATCTCCAACCCAACCAATTTCAACCACGTGGCACACATGGGACCTGGAGACGGAATGCAAGTGCTCATGGACCTGCCTCTGGTAATCCGCTATTGGAGCTATATGATATTTGGATAGAGAGCCACATAAATGCTGTGTATGAAAACTGCCTCAAAAGCCTGCGTGTTGCTTTAAACATTTTTGCATTTTTATCCTTCCATTTTCTTGTTTCCTGTAAACATAGACTGAATTTCCTTCCCTTTCATCCTCCCGAAACTCTGCTCTGATATCACCTCCAGCAAACTTTGAACACGTCTATCATATGAGCTCTGTTTCAGCCAACATCTTTCTTCAGAACGAGCAGTGCTCCCTGCAAGGCCTCTCTCTGTCTTCTTCCTCTTCCTGTCCCTCTTCTACTTCCTTAGCAAGGGTAGGAATAGCAGTACCAACGGCACCTTGAGTGGTGTGCTGCGCTGACACACACAAGCTAAACCGCCAACCTTTTCATGCTTTTTGGGGGGGTTTTTTTTAGCTTTTTATTTCTTTGCAAATTTTCACTTCTTGTCATTTTCCCAAATAATCATAAGAAAGCAGCACTGCATGTTTTTCTTTTTCATAGTGCAACTGTGGCCATCCACAAATGGGAGACTCTGATATGTTACTGTAATATCTAGAAGCTTGTTGCTGTCTCAATGTGCATCATTTTCATTTATAGGGGATATACACACAACATGTAACTTAATGTAAATAACAAAAGTGCTCTGAGCAATTTTACATTGTTTTTTTTTATTATTATTATTTTTAATTTCATGATACAAGCAGGTTTCCATTTGTATCATTAATGTTGGTACATTCTGTCCAGGCACAAGGCAAAATGTTTTTAAAGGAATAGTAGCACCAAAAAATTTGTGTTTTAAAGTAATGAAAATATCATGTAGTGTTGCCCTGCACTGGTAAAACTGGTGTGTTTGCTTCAGAAACACTACTATAGTTTATATAAACAAGCTGCTGTGTAGCAATGGTGGAAATTGAAAAAAGTCTATATGGCACAGGTTAAATAGTGGATAACAGATAACACCATTATGTTCTACAGAGCTTATCTGCTGTGTAACCTGAGCCTTTTCTCCTATGAATGGCTGCCCCCATTGCTACACAGCAGCTTGTTTATATAAACAATAGTAGTGTTTCTGAAGCAAACACAGCAGTTTTACCAGTGCAGGGCAACACTGCATTATATTTTTATTGCTTTAAAACACTTTTTCATTTTTTTGATATTACTCTTCCTTTAAGGCACTGCTGAAGGAAGAATCTCTTAATCTGAACAGTCCTATCTTTGCAGTCTCGCTGAGCAACAGAACGGAGCAGGAAAGCACCAGTAAATAAGCCTTTGGGCAGAGACACACACTCAGACTCGGGGAGATTTAGTTGCTCAGCGATAAATCTGCTCTTCTTCGGGGTGAACTGTCTCCCTGAACTGCCTTCCACCGGCTAGAATCTAAATTGCAAGCGGGATGGCACTCTGAGCGCTTCGTTTTCCCAACTCGTCCGAAGTTTCCTCGTGAGGCAACTTTGGGCGACTTCAAAAAAGTCAGTTCAGGTACCTTAAGTGTAGAGACACACGCACAGATTTGGGCAGATTACTCCTCTTTCCCTCTTCTTTGCGGCGACTAATCTCCCCAAACTGCCTCACCTGCTTACGAAGAAATTTCAGGAAACAAAACAATCTGAGTGCCATCCTGCCGGCAATTTTCATTCTAGCCGCCGTGGAGGCAGTTCAGGGAGATTAGTTGCCCCGAAGAAGAGAAGATTTGTCACCGGGCAACTAAAATCCCTGAATCTGCGCGTGTTTCTCTACCCTTAAAGGAGAACTAAATCCCCCCCATGGTAATAAGTCCCCACTTGCCCCCCTCCGTGGCTCCCCCGTGCTCAGTCTTACCCCAGAATTCTTTCCCCCTCTAGAAATAGCAGCCTCACATGCAGAGTGAGCGCAGCGGAGCTCACGGGTGCCATCTTCTTTTCTTTGGTAATCTTCGTGTCTTCTTTCCGTCTCAGCGCATGCGTAGTTGTCGTGAACCGGGAGATTGCTCCAACTGCACATGCGTCAATACGCAGATCACTTCATGAAGATTACTGAAGAGAAGATGGTGCCCGTGAGTTCCACTGCGCTCACTCTGCATGTGCGGACACTATTTCTAGAGTGAACAGAATTCAGGGGTAAGACTGTACAGGGGGGAGGCAGGGAGGGGGCAGTTGGGACTTATCACCATGTGGGGTTTAGTTCTCCTTTAATGTATAAAAAATGCTCTTGCAGGTATGGGGTCCATTTTTTGAAACCCAGACAGCTCTGAATTACAGAAAGGCCGTCTCCCGTAGACTCCATTTTATTGAAATAATCCAAATATTTAAAAAGATTTCCTTTTAATAATAAAAAGTAACTTGCACTTGGTCCCAACTAAGCTGCATGAATCCATATTGGTGACAAAACCATCCTATTGGGTTTATTTAATATTTCAGTGATTTTTAGCAGATTTAAGTTCTGGAGAACCAAACATGATCTAGTGCTGTTAGAAGAGCGAACTTCTTGGTTACTGGACCAGCGTTACTCTTGTTACTCCCTAACAGGACAATAAATGATAGGGCTTGTTACTGTTGCAGTCAGGGAGGGGGCGAGGAAGGAGTCCTGTAAGGGGCAATTTTCACTGGGGCGGCCCTGGTCGGCCATGAAAGAGGTAGGACTTGCCAAGGAATGGGGTGTGGTTAGTGTTAATCAGGGAGAGTTTTGCATCACAGGCCCAGGTTTATTAGGCGACAAGATTTGTGAAGGATTCTGTAACCAATATAACATCTTTTAAACATGGAGTGCTGCTGTTTTTTTACCTACTTTATAAGAATTAGGTCAGTCTGTTTTTGTGGTACATTACAAACGTGTGCTCCCCAGCCTTGCTTTATGTTTGTGATTTCCAGTCGCTTCCATGTTGTCATTCCAGTGGCTTGAATATAACCCTCTGTGACTAATACTACGCCTCATTGTTTGTCTCTCCCAAATGTTTCTCTAATTGCTGCCGTTATGTTCTTTGACATTTGAATACTTTAGCATACATAATTTAAAGGACCAGTTACAATATAAAGCAAACATTTTATTTATACTTTTTTTTTTAATTTGGGGGTTTGTATCCATTCATCGAGCACATACAAATAAACTACAAACATCCTATTTTATATAATATTCTGTTGTCCTGCAGAGAGCCATAAGTGTAATTTGTCCAATGTTTATCTGCCTGGTTCAGCACTAAAACCATTGTACTCTGCACAGCTGATATGTAAGTGTGAGCTCCTCAGTCCAATTTCTACTCCTTATTTATAGAAAATCTATAAGACCTTTGGAACAAAGCACACACATTTTAGCAATGTTTAGAAATGGTATGTTGTATTTAAAGGCATACAAAACAATTTTCTCTACTGGTCCTGGTCCTTTAACAGTTGCTTGGAATTTAGGGGCATGTTTACTAACATTGGAGATAAATATCTGGAGAGATTTCTGGAGATGTTGCCCATAGCAACCAATCAGATCTTTGCTTTTGTTTTCTAACATGGCTGTGGCTGTTTAAATCTAATTGCTGATTGGTTGCCATGGGCAACATCTCCAGAAATCTCTCCAGATATTTATCTCCAATGTTAGTAAACATGCCCCTGAGTGTGTTTACAACAGCCTGTGCTGAGCCATTTTGTTAAGTCTTCAGTGTCTAAATCAGTGTAATAGTCGTGTAATAATCATCTCTGTTACTCTTTCACTGACTGCCTGCTGTGCAGTTACAGTTTGCTCATAATTCTACAGGCAGCCAGTCAAAAAAGTAATGCAGAAGGGGATGTATTAGGGAAAGAATATCCCGAAACATCGGCTTTGGGGAAAGCACTTTCTCCCTGACAATGTTCGGTGGCAAGCACCTGGTCTGGACTGGGAGTCAAAGATAGGCCCTGGCATTCCAAGTACACAGAGGCACAATAGTCCTCCACCATCCCACTAAATAGTGACAGGGCCTTACAGCAGCCCCTCTGGCATTTGCCAGAACCCACAGATTGCCAGTCCAGGCCTGGCAAGCACTGTGGGTCTAGGACAGTCTCAAGTAAAGCTCTATAATAGCTGTATGATATTTGTATATTTGCTATAGCTGTGCTTGTTCAATATTTGATTTGCTCACAATGGGTAACATTACAACTTATTTTCCAGCCATTGCACGAGTCATCCCTCTATTTCATGTGGGTTTGTTAAATAATGTCTGTGGATAAATATACATTTATTGTAACCTGTTTTGTTCTTTGCTTTGTGATGCAGAGTGTCTTGCCGTCATCTCAGGATGAAAACCCAAGGGAGCGACTTCGTCCTCCTTCCACCAATGCTGCTCGTCAGCAGCAACAGCGAAGCAAATCCTACATCTCGTGGCCCACATCGGGTATGTCCTGCCATCTTTATTCCTGCTTTAAACACTGGAGGCAGGGACTTCATACTGCATCCATGCTATTAAATAGCCTTTTCGAGAACGCATGAAGGTAGTATTATGTAATGATAAATTCCATTTATTTTATCTCCATCTTCATTCAGTAACTGACTGCTTAGGGCAATGGTTCATGGGGAGTTCCTATAGGGATGATTATTTCCTGAAACCACAAACTGTCCATTCAAACTGTCAGTTTCCACTCATTTTGGTCGCAAGTCATGTGTCATTGATCTAAGCAGGAATTTTCTGTGTTTAAATAACAAATGATACAATACTGAATAGTCTATCCCAGGCCCAAACTGACCTGGTAAATACCAGAGGGACTCCTATAAGATGCCACAGTCACCATTTATTGGCCTCTACTTGAAATGCCAGGACCTATTTTCAGTCTCGGTCCAGACCTAGTGCACTGTTCACTTCCTCCTGTGATTCCTCAGACATGTTCTCCAAATTTCCATGCAAATTATTTTCTACTTCTTTGATTAAACTCTCTTGTTCATTTTCAGGACCTGGAGATGTATCCTCACGAAGTATAGGAGACCCTGACCAAGAAATGGAAAAAGAGGTAAAATTCCTATACTACCTTATACCTATATATAGTCACTAAAGTACCCCTCTTGTAAATTATAAGGATATTATGTTACCAAGGAGTTTCATGACCATATACAAATTTTTATACAGGTCATGGAACTCCGAGGTGACTTCTAATATCCTCATATTTGGCAACTGGGGGTACTTTATTTATTATAATACACACGTTTCAGTGAATCATGTGACAGAAATGACATCAGAACTCACCGTTTATAAGCGATGACATCAGAACTCACCGTTTATAAGGATATCATTTACAAGATATTCATTATGAATATCTTGTAAATGATATCCTTATAAACGGTGAGTTCTGATGTCCGCTTATAAACGGTGAGTAGTGATGTCATTTTTGCCACATGACTCACTGAAACTTGTGTATTATAATAAATAAAGTAGTCCCAGTTGCAAAATATGAGGATATTAGAAGTCACCTCGGAGTTCCATGACCTGTATAAAAACTCGGCCTTCGGCCTCGTGTTTTTATATGGTCATGAAACTCCTCTGTAACTTATAATATCCTTATAATTTACAAGAGGGGGTACTTTATTCACTATATATACACTGATCTTGGCCTTCTGTGGGCACTCTATAAAGAATTATAATAATCCTGCTAGCTTTTGTTTAAATCAAAGGCCAACACAGAATGTTCATGATTTTAAGTCAATGTACTTTAAAGTGTTTCATTGTAACACTTTTTAATTCACATCCAAAGAACAAAACTATAATTTGCCTCTAGGTTCAATGCATGGAAATACTGATAGATATGTATGGTTAAAGCTGATATTGTTTTTCCATCTTCTTGCACTTACAGCCAGATTCAGATTCCACAAAACATTCCACCCCTTCAAACAGCTCCAACCCCAGTGGTCCCCCGAGCCCTAATTCTCCACATAGGAATCAGTTGACATTGGATGGCTTGGACCAATCAGCATGTGATGCATAACGCTGTGTCCGTAGCAAGACTTCAGAGCGTCCTATTATTATCTGGAACACTGATACAGTGGGAGAGTGCATTGGTTTCGTCTCTTAGTGCCAATATGAGAAGTACCTAGTGTTGCACAAAATCCTCAACCCCATATTGTAGATACAGTTAAGAATTAAAAGGAAAAAAAAAAGTTTAATATATGTGATCAAGCTTTTATATGCAAAAGTATTCACTGTTTGTAGTAGTGATTCCGTTCTGTTTTACACTACAGTGACAAGATAGGATATTATGTTTTAATTTTTAAATGGCACCCATTGTATGATGCTGCTAGCTCTGGGGCAAAAACCGAAAAAAACAGACTTAAAGAGGCTGCTTATTGTTGTTGCTAACTAGCACTAGATAGGATATTCCATTAGGAAAATGATGATTATTAACAGGAAATTGGTTGATTTTTGGAATTTTGCATAGGAATGTGAAGTATGGCACGGATGCAGCACAGTCGAGGCTGGCGTGCCCTTATTTGTGCCATGTCTTTCTAAATGCACAAACATATTCTCCTATGGATCGTGCTGCACCAATTATAAACGGGATATTGGAGTCTTGGCTATTTCTATCAAACCTCTAGCTGCACAGATGTTTATATTATCTCGAATACCAGTATTTCACAAGACCACTCCTTCATAACAATGGAATCGGGTTCTAAGATCCTTTGCGTCTTTTCACTGCATCTGTAGGATTGAGGCATATTTATTCTGTAGTACAAATCGATCTCAGATGACCCGTGTCTTGAATGTGTTTGATGGCCGTGTAGCAGATCAGGTGAAGTGAATGAGACCTAGAGACAGCTCCACGTTCCATTCCTTGACTTTAAAGAGATACTGTCATGGGAAAACATGTTTTTTTCAAAACGCATCAGTTAATAGTGCTGCTTCAGCAGAATTTTGCACTGAAATCCGTTTTTCAAAAGAGCAAACAGGTTTTTTTATATTTAATTTTGAAATCTGTCATTGGGCTAGACATATTGTCTGTTTCCCAGCTGCCCCCAGTCATGTGACTTGTGCTCTGATAAACTTAAGTCACTCTTTACTGCTGTACTGCAAGTTGGAGTGATCACCCCCTCCCTTCCCCCCCAGCAGCCAAACAAAAGAACAATGGGAAGGTAACCAGATAGCAGCTCCCTAACACAAGATAACAGCTGCCTGGTAGATCTAAGAACAGCACTTAATAGTAAAACCCAGGTCCCACTGCGACACATTCAGTTACGTTTTGAAAAAAACATGTTTTCCCATGACAGTTTACCTTTAAGAAATGGCCTGGCAGTTATGAGGTTAGGTCCTTTTGGAAACCTCCCGATTGCTTTCAGTTGCTTTATCACACGTAATTGTCCATCATTCCAGTCGTTTCCGTTTCAAACAACACGTGCACATTTTAATCGGCGTGTCTAGAGAACCGACTTCGAACCGACTTCGAACCGACTTCGAACCGACTTCGAACCGACTTCGAACCGACTTCAAACCGACTTCAAACCGACTTCGATGTGTCTGTGAAACAATACTTCTTGTTAATATACAGCTTGTGAATACACTACTCGTTTAGGGAAGGGACCCTTGTGAAAGTGTAAGGCTTCCTACTTTGTTTAGATTTATGTTCCAGGGCACAAGAAGGGATTTGCGTCACGCTAACCGACAGTTGTAGCTTTCTTTTTACAAGCACCTTGGAATGGAGTACGGTCTGCGGCATATTGCAGGAGAATGCATTCTTGCCTCATCTTGCATGTAATCATACTCTCTGCTTTCTTTTCTGCGCATTCCCTGCAATCACCCTGACACAGCCGGACTATTTGCATTTAAGCTTCTACGAGGAACACAGGATCATCATAGGCCACTGATCACTAAAAACTCCACTTCAGTATCAAGCATCCGTGTGTCTATTTAACCTCATTCTTCCGTGTATTATATATTTTATTATCCACAGTCAGCAACCTTGTTCCATTAAAAGCTTGTAAGTCATTTTGTGGCCGGCATATCGATTTTGTGGCCGTCACACTAGCGTGCCTTCTGTGCCATATGACAGTCAGATTGTCATTCATTTAAATCTGGTTTTATTGGGCTAATAATGAAATAAACCAACCGTTAAATGGTTCCTCTCTGAAACACTGTATAGTACTTGCACTTATTTTTAGTTTTAAACCAAGTTTCCAGTATATATATATATTTTTTTTTTTTCCATTGCGTCTATTTGTTCCTTCTTTGTTTAAAAATGAAGAGGCTTTTGTTGGAGCCACCCACTACTGCTTATGGGGTTTTCTGATTTTTACTTTTTTTTTTTAATGTAAGTTGTCTTTGTAATTATAAATTGGAAGAACGTTATTTTTTTTAAACAATTGACCTGTTAATAAATCCGCAGAGGGCAGTTTGGAAGTTCATACTGGTCTGTCTTGACATATTAAAACATTTTACAGTGATGCACAATTAGACTTTTGTTTGTATCTTTATTCCCTTGTGGGGCTCAGAATGAGGGAGATTGGGGTTTTGCTTGGAAGTAATGAATGGTTGAAAGCTGTAGCATAAATAATGGGACAAAGCCATGGACTGTATTCATTTTGTAGCAAATATTTATCTAGTACTGGGTCTAAAAATGTTGTTTTGTTTTTTTTTTTTTTATGGATGCACCGATTCGGTTTGGGATTCGGCCAGGATTCGACCTTTTTCAGCAGGATTCGGTTTTGGCTGAATCCTATTGCTGGACTGAATTTGCATATGCAAATTGTGGGCAGGGCGGTATTTCATGTGACTTTTTTTCTTAAAACAAGTAAACCAATTGTTTTCTACTTTTTCCTTTCCCGTCCATAATTTGCATATGCAAATTAGGATTCAGTTCGGTCCTCTTTTGAAAAATGGATAGCAATGCAGGTTTCTGCCGGAGTAGCACTCTTAATGGATGTACTTCATTAAAAAAAATGTTTCCTCATGACAGAATCCTTTTAAATTCATGAAGTACATGGGGGGGGCATCCATTCAAAGCTGAAAAAGGAGAAAAGGCACAGGATACACAGTAGATAACAGATAAGTACTACTATAGTTTATATAAACAAGCTGCTGTGTAGCCACGGGGGCAGCCATTCAAGCACAGGATACACAGCTGATAACAGATAAGTACTACTATAGTTTATATAAACAAGCTGCTGTGTAGCCATGGAGGCAGCCATTCAAGCACAGGATACACAGCTGATAACAGATAAGTACTACTATAGTTTATATAAACAAGCTGCTGTGTAGCCATGGAGGCAGCCATTCAAGCACAGGATACACAGTAGATAACAGATAAGTACTACTATAGTTTATATAAACAAGCTGCTGTGTAGCCATGGGGGCAGCCATTCAAGCACAGGATACACAGTAGATAACAGATAAGTACTACTATAGTTTATATAAACAAGCTGCTGTGTAGCCATGGAGGCAGCCATTCAAGCACAGGATACACAGTAGATAACAGATAAGTACTACTATAGTTTATATAAACAAGCTGCTGTGTAGCCATGGGGGCAGCCATTCAAGCACAGGATACACAGTAGATAACAGATAAGTACTACTATAGTTTATATAAACAAGCTGCTGTGTAGCCATGGGGCAACCATTCAAGCACAGGATACACAGCTGATAACAGATAAGCGCTGTAGTATACAATGGGATTATTAAAAACATATCTTATCTACTGTGTATCCTGTGCTTGAATGGCTGCCCCTATGTCTACACAGCCGCTTGTTTATATAAACTATAGTAGTGTTTTTGAAGCAAACACACCAGTTTTACCAGTGCAGGGCAACACTACATTATATTTTCATTACTTTAGAACACTTCCATTTTTGGATGTTGCTGTTCTTTTAAGGATAGCTAATTGCGCTTTCCTGCTTTGTCTTGTCAGACAATGCCTCTGATTCTAAGTATATTAGTATTGGAATTGTCAGTTCTTACCATCTCTGCTTCTGTCATTAAAGAATTGAAAACAAATGCAATTATATAAATGCTATACACATTCTAAAGGAATTTGTACCCCGAGACCTACAACCTGCTGCACATTCATATTCTGCTTCTGGTGTGACGGGCGGCAGAGGAAACACAGAGAAACGGGAATTTATCTATTGTGTTAAACTGAGAACTTCCCTCGTTAATCTTTCTCTTTCTAGAAGTTACTCCCTGAAACCCGATCAGTGTTTGTGAGTTCTCTTTATATGACTCACCTATGAAACGGTTATGAGACAAGTTACTGCAGAAAGGAATGTCATGTTAAATATGGACGAGGGAGACAATTAGATGGAAATGCTCCAGACAGATACCCCTAAGACACATAGGTAAACGTTTAACGGAGAAGGAAAGCTACGGAGGCATTTTATTGCCAATAGATTAGCTGCAATAGTGCAAACTAGAATGTTATATTTATTCTGTAGAATGTTTTACCATACCTGAGTAAAAAGCTCTAGAAACTCTGTTTAGGATAGGAGCTGCAGTATTAGCTTGGTGTGACATCACTTCCTGTCTGAGTCTCTCCCTGCTCACTTATAGCTCTGGGCTCAGATTACAGCAGGGAGGGGAGGAGAGAAGGGGGAGAGAGGAGCAAACTGAGCATGCTCAAGCCCTAGCCCTGGAGGTTTAAGTCTGATACAGAAGCCCATGAGTACACAATAGAAGGAAAGAAATTGTGTTTCTTTTGACAGAGGACTCAGAGCAGCATTACTTTGAGGGTTTACTGGTGTATTTATATAGACCTTTCTGATAAAGCTTACTTAGTTTTAATCTTTCCTATTTCTTTAAACAGAAATATGTATTTTATTCAAGTTCATGCCAGTGTAACTAGGATATGGGACCCCAGTGGTGAAACAAGACCACACCCAGCCCCTCGCAAATAAAAAATTGGAGGTGCCCAATCGGCATTACCTCTCCCGCTCTGCTGATCACGCCCCCATCCCCTGCCGCATTTTAATACTATAGAGTAAGCTGACCCCGGGCCTCCTGTTCCCTTGGGCACCACAGGGCCTGTCTCCTCTATGTTACGCCACTTTGCAGCCATCGCTACACTTCCCCAGGCGAAAATTCGCTCAGACAACACTAATTGACTGGAATGCAGAGTTTCGCCGTGGCACCGAACGATGGTGACGTTTATTTCGACAATGCAAACAACTGAAAGCAAATATGCGCTAGCGTTCATTTCTGACTAGCACAAATTTGCTAAATGTCTTGCTCTCAGGTCAATTTGCATAGAGTGGGAAATTATAAAGTTAAATGACGTATATGTTGCAGCAAATACATTACATTACACATGTCCAGTGAACCTTAATAAAGACAATAGAGTTGTTATATTGCCCTACACATGAGCCCACTGTATAGTTAATGTTCCATATGTTAGAAATGTATGGGGGAACCCAGGTACCTGAAAAAATTTTAAGGACTTTTGCAGCCTATCACTCTGAAAAAAAGGAGAAAACACCAGCGTTTTTTGGACTTTTTCCACTAAAAAATATGATGTAAGTAACAGAAGATTGAGGAAGATCTATGCACTCCATTGCACTTCTCCTGATCTGAGCTGGCGAAGGCAAGTCTGGCGAGAGATGTCTGTAAAATACGCATTTCGTTGAATTTTGCAGAGTAACGTCCATTCACCAGAGGGAATTGTCGCCTGGCGATACAGTGCAAATGAGCGCTAGCATCTATCTCTTTCGCTAGTGAAGTGACTCCTGCGCCTGTTAGTAAATTGGTGATGTCGGTGTGGGTGGTAACACTAGCGAATTGGCGTTAGCGTTGGCCACTTCGCCCTTGAGTAAATCTGCTCCTAAGTCTCAATTACTCTGTTTGTCATGGCCTCTAAAGTATTAAATAAAACAATGACAAAAAAGAGCCTTATGTCTGGCACAGAGAGAAATTAAAATGTGAAAACAATGTGAAACCTAGAGATGAGGATTCAGGTTTTTCAAGGTCATTGTCTTCTGTGAAGCTTAAAGGGATCCTGTCATTGGAAAACATTTTCAAAATGAATCAGTTAATAGTGCTGCTCCAGCAGAATTCTGTACTGAAATCCATTTCTCCAAAGAGCAAACAGATTTTTTATATTCAGTTTTGAAATCTGACATGGGGCTAGACATTTTGTCAATTTCCCAGCTGCCCCCAGTCATGTGACCTGTGCCTGCACTTTAGGAGAGAAATGCTTTCTGGCAGGCTGCTGTTTATCCTTCTCAATGTAACTGAATGTGTCTCAGTGAGACATGGGTTTTTACTATTGAGTGTTGTTCTTAGATCTACCAGGCAGCTGTTATCTTGTGTTAGGGAGCTGTTATCTGGTTACCTTCCCATTGTTCTGTTGTTCGGCTGCTGGGGGGGTAAAGGGAGGGGGTGATATCACTCCAACTTGCAGTACAGCAGTGAAGAGTGATTGAAGTTTTTCAGAGCACAAGTCACATAACTTGGGGCAGCTGGGAAAATGACAATATGTCTAGCCCCATGTCAGATTTCAAAATTGAATATAAAAAAATCTGTTTGCTCTTTTGAGAAATGGATTTCAGTGCAGAATTCTCCTGGAGCAGCTCTATTAACTGATTCATTTTGAAAAAATGTTTTTCCCATGACAGTATCCCTTTAAAGAATTGCTCCCTCTGCAGTGTGTAACTGAGGACATCATCATAATGAATGTTAAGTTACTAAATGTGCTGTACTTGTACTGAGGAGGCTCTGCCCATTAAACAAACAGAACAAATTATTCTTCCAAGATCATCTTTTCACATTTTTTCATTACACAGATTTTGCTTTTGTTTTTTGACATTTAGATAGTAATTTGATACTTCATTATTAAAACAAGTAAAATATTTCCATAGCAATTCTAAGGTCCACTGAGCACCAGCAATCCCTGCAGTTTCATTGGTCCATAGACATGGACTTCACTACATGGGAGCAAACTAGAGCAACTAGAGCAAACTTTGCACTTATTAAATTAGCTTCATGGTGATAGAACTTACACTCCAGTAGTGCAACAAGTGTCACACATAAAGGTCTCTTGGCAGGTCAACTCTACATGCTTTAAGGAAATGTTCAGTATAAAAATAAAAACTGGGTAAATAGGCTGTACAAAACAAAAAAAAAAAAATCAATATAGTTAGTTAGCCAAAAATGTAATGTATAAAGGTTGGAGTGACTGCAGGGTTGAACTGGGGGGCCCGGGGCCCACCGGAACTTCTGTCAAGGGCTCCTCCTACTGTGACGCGAAGACGCTCATGCCCGGACGGCGACACGTGCATGCGCAAACAACATCGATCGCGCACATGTGCTAACGCCACTGCACAGCGCCGAAAAAATTTTATCTTTTTTTTGGAAAAATTGAATGTCCGGAGAGGGGATCTGGCCCGTCGAGGGCCCATGAGGGTCGGGGCCCACTGGGTTTTTTCTAATGTCCCACATCCGTCAGGCCAGTCCACACTGACAGGGCAGATTTATCAAAGGTGGAGGTGAATTTTCGAGTGAAAAAAAATTTGCATTTCGAGCTGGCTTTTGTGTACTTCGACTAGGGAATATTCCAAATACAATTCGAATTTGAAAAAAATTTGAATATCAAAATTTATCATGTACTGTCTCTTTAAAAAATTGACTTCGACCATTCCCCGTCTAAAACCTGGTGAATTGCTGTTTTAACTTATGGGGGACCTCCTAGAACCCATTTGGAGTCAATTGGTGGACTTTGAAAAATCAAAGTTTTTTTTGGGAAAAACTTTGAATCAAATTAGATCGAATGTGCTGTTACTTTGATTCGAATTCGGCTGAATACGCACCTATTGATCGAAAATGTACCTATGTTTTTTCAATTTAAAATTCAACCCTTGATAAAAATGCCCCTGAGTGACTGGATGTGTAACATAATAGCCAGAACTCTACTTCCTGCTTTTCAGCTCTCTTGGTTTCCACTGATTGGATACCAGGCAGTAACCAATCAGTGACTTGAGGGAGGCAGCGGCAGATGCTGCTCTGCTCTTAAAAATCAGTGTTGCAGCAGGGTCAAAGGGGCGCAGCATCGGCAGTGCATTGAGTGCAATAGTGCTCTCTGCACTAGCGGAGCTGAATTTCCTGGGTTAAAACTGTACGATGAAAAATCCACCACGACAAAAAACATTGTTGCGTGTCAGAATAGTCAATTGCATAAAATTGTTGAGCATCAAAATTATTCAGACCTTAATGCATTTGGACAAAATAGTCAGGCGTACAGGGGGGGTCAGGGTTCGTGAGGGGGGCCTTGGATAGCAGCCCCGGTGGGCCCCCCAGTCCAACCCTGTTGCCTTCTATATCCTTTAAATTGAAATTTAAAAAAATGGTTTTTAGAATGAAATCAATATTATCATTCCTGGACCAATATTCATGGTACCTGCATTGATATTTACAGTATATCTGCATGGCATCACCACGAACATGCACCCATGGGTCACAAACTGTCAGTACAAGTCCCAGAGTCAAGCGCTTCTACCAGTTTGGTGTCAGGTGTAGGGCCCAAAACTGGCCCCAAGGGTCAAAAACAATAACTTGACAAAAACAGCAATGGCACTACTGATGCAGTTGAACAAGCGAAAGATGTTTATTTGCTCATGAAGAAGTGGCAACATTTTGTGCCTATACTGGAGCCTTTGTCAAACTGTCTGTTATGTGACAACATGGAGTGAAACCAAATTATACATTTAAGAGTCAACATTCATCTTATTGCTGCCTTCTTCCTGCTCTTTCCTCCTTATTCATATATGTTGTTGTTTGGTGCAGGGTTGGTTTTCAGCAATCTGTTGCTTTTAAACATTGCTGCTTGGGGTAACTGCCACAGCCACCCAGTGCTGGGCCAAACCAGCCAGTGCCGTAAGCACAGTGTCGGACTGGCCCACCGGGATACCAGGAAAACTCCACATGGGCCTTCTTGTTTCTAAACAATTGGCCTATTTCATGGTCAATCCCTATTTCTTGATGGGGAAAATGCTTAATAATGGGAGACTATTGTAAGTATATATAAAAGACTAGGAGAAAGTGGTTGAGTGAGTAGAGGAGGCACAGTAGTTTGGAAAGGTCCACTGTCTAAGGTTTTCTGGTGGGCTCATGGTTTTAGGTTTTCTGGTGGGTCCAAGGTCTAAGGCTTTCTGGTGGGCCCCTGGCATCCCAGTCCAACACTGCGTAGGCAACCCAGGCGGCTTTGTCGTTCCCCCCTCAGCTGCATGCAAGAGCAAACAAGCAAGTTCCCAGTGATGTACATGCAAACAAAATCATTCCTGGTGGCGCGCACACATGAAACAAGTGCTATTGCCAGTGCTACTTAGAGTAGGGCATTGCTTAAAATAAGTGGGAGCAAGGCCCAGGGCGAGGAGTAGGCTACAGAAGAGGTACCCAACATTGGGCACTAGGCATGTGCCTCTTCTGCCTACCCCTATTTCCAGCCGTTTAGTCACCAGGCGCGTTTCAGAACTTAATGCCGCCCGAGGCGGCGTTCTAAATGCGCATCGCTAGCCCAGAGAGTGAAATTGCGCTCTCTGCACTAGAAAACTGGCTTATTGCCGCCCCTGGTAACTTCTGGGCAGCTGCCGTCTGAGGCAATGTACTCACCTTGAATCATGGCAGAAACACCCCTGCCTGTGTCATATACTTACAGTTGTGTTAGGAAAAAGGAAAAGTTAACCCTTGAAACGGCACCGCCCCATCCAGGAGCCTTGCAGCCCACAGAACAAGGTTAAGACTTAACTTTTACTAATGATTTAATTAAAAATTGGTCCAGGAAAGCATTCAAAACCAAGTTAGGCACAGGGAGACAGAAAACACTGGTTAGGTAATGCGATATTAACCACACCTAGGTCAAACGCAAGGCTGATCCACCAAGTCTGTAGTGAACCACTACAGTCTTATAATTGGTGAATACAATGATATTGTGGTGTGAAACACAACTGCAATATCAACGTAGGGCAGAAGAGGACAAATGTTACGTAGCCTGTAACCAGTTACCTGTAACCTCTTAGATTGCCACCCTTTCAAACACCAAACAGTTGTGGTCTTAATGATTGCACCACCCCTTCACCCTCCAACACACCCCCCTTTTTTAATTTTACTTCAGAGGAATTGCTATGTCTAGGTGGCATCAAAAATAGATCCACTGATTAATAGTACAAAATAATGGGGGTGCTTTGCAGCTTGCATTTAAACTACCCCAGAGAGCGGTTCCATAAAGCGCCCACCCCTTCACCCACAGAGATTCCCTCCCGTTTCTTGGTGTGAAGCTGTGACCTAAATCACACAACCGCATTGCAATTTTCCTATTTGATCAAACCGGCACCTTTGGATCAGTGACGGGTCTGATCCTCCTCCTGGTGACGTGTCGAGCCGTGATTGGCCGGTTCAAATCTCAACAGCTCCATGCGTGTCTATTTATAGGGGTTAGCCCTCGGCAGCAAAATGCCTTTGCCAAAGCCTGATAAACGCGGGTGAAACGCGCGTCAGGCGCATTTTAGTTTTGTTAGGCAGGGGGACTGAACTACAAATAATTTAGGTCACGGCTTCAAACCAGGAAGATCCGCTCATTTGACGATGTCACCAAATGAGCAGATCTCTCCCACATTGAGGTGGGCGATATCGGGCTGATCCAATCGTGGGCCCAATGATCAGATCAGAATAGAGGCCAATCGCACGGTCGGATCACAGGACCACATCAACGAACAGATGCGACCGCGATCCAACGGGATTTTTAACCCTGCCCGATCGACATCTGCCCGACTATCGGCCGAATATCAATCGGGGAAGCCCATCTGAAGGCCACACACACGGGCCAATATGTATGTACGGTGGCCTTTAGAGACTAAACTTCATGCACTTATACAAGTACACTTAAACAAATTAAATACATTTGATGCTATCTTTGCTAATAAGCTGAGATGCTACTCTGCGCAGAAATGATAGAATCTTGAATTAATGTAAATAATAATAAAATTGCCTATGTCATGTTCTGCCGTCAATGCTATGAATACGGTTACAGGACATGAGTTATTTACATTGGTGAGCTCATCTCATAGCAACTCAGACCCCCTGTTAGTTTACACGGGAACATGGAATGTTCTCCGAAAAATTCCCCTGGCTCATTTAGGAAAAATTCTGTAGCTTTAGATAAATCATGCTGTGGCCTCCCCCTGTCTGGAGAGACATTCAGCGTTCTGTATATCCATACAGGCTTGTCAGGTTTCCCTCTTTATCCCAAAAGGTCTCAAACGGACGGTACTCACTTGTCTCCAGTCCCTGGGAATCCCTGTTCCCCACCTGTCTCAGTAATCCGTTACTCCAGCGGCGCCCTTTACTATTCCAACCAGGGCTTTTTACTACTGGCAGACCACTGGCTGAAACCCATTATACCATATTCTGAACTAAACCCTTACTCTGGGGTCCCCATGTTGTGGAATATCCACTGGGGTACTACCCCCCACTACCCTCCTCGTAGGGGCATTAGGTGGCCCATGCTAGCTTTCATAACTCACACACCTAATGCCTGCTGTACTTCCCTTACCTACTCTCAGCTGGCTTCTATTTTCTTGCATTTCATGTCTTTTTCCTTCCAAACTTCTGCTGTTAAACATCCCTCCCATCAAAGACATAAAATCCAGGGTTTGGTCCCTTTTTATACCTCTAAAACTCACCAGCTCCCTCTAGTGGTGGGTTGTATTACATCCCTACTTCTAATATCCTTGTGCACCATCTAGTGGCTGTTTTATCACATTACAATTTAAGATTTTTTTTTTAACAAACACAGTAACACATGAATTAACCGCCTTTTATATATCACTCAGTTATGTTCACGCACAGGTCCGGACTGAGAATTAAAATAGGCCCAATCAGCCCACATAGAGGCCCAAACAGCCCCCACCAGCCCACTAAATAGTGACTTTCTATGGGACATTATAGCAGCCCCTTGGCATTTGCCAGAACCCACAGATTGCCAGTCCGGGCCTGTACAATAACATTCATTATTTTGATACAACTAAACCCACTCTATGATTAACATTGCATACATAACTTGTTCACCCCATTACAAGCTGAATCTGGCCAATAACATAATACATTTTAAAGAATCTCTATCACAGATTCCTCAGACCTGAGGCACCACTGCATTATAACTGAATGCAATACCTTCCAATTCCTTAAAATACACTGAAGATATGCCATCCACTTCTTTGAAAACACCATGGCTCACTTGATTCTGTCACATGTGTCATCAGCAACATTTTGGGGGGTATTGGGGGAATTCACAAAAATGCTGGTAAAGGAAAATGTAGAAATGCCAATATCCCAACATTTCTGCCTGACTGACAATTTAAAACAAAAAGTATTTTGTATCACATGTACAATTTAATTGAGTAAATAAGTACTTGAGCTTTTACCGTGCATTTAACACTTAAAAAAAAACCCATAAAGCTAAAAATACCTTTTGTGAATTAAAGGGGTTGTTTACCTTTGAACAACTAGTTGTTTTCAGATAGATCACATGAAATAACGACTTTTTGCAATTACATTCTATTTTCTATGTGTCACTGTTTTTCTAATATTGAATTGTAAAGTGTCATTTTTCACCTTCTAAAGCAGCTCTAAGACGGGGGTCGTCGACCCTTTAAACTGTTCTAAATTGATACATTTAGTTGATACATTTCTTATCTTTGTCCCTGCTGAGCAGAATCTCTGGGTTTCATTACAGGCAGCTGTTAGACTTGATACAATAGTTGCTGATACTCCAGAGATGCTGCTGAGAAATGGATCAACTCAATGTAGCAAAATTGTAACAGTTTAGAGACTGCGCCTGAATTACTGAGCTCTCAGACTCAAACACCAGAGACACGAACATTAGACTTTAAACTTAGATTTTGGAAAAACAGTAAAAAAATAAATAATGGAAAGTAATGTAAAAAAACATATGTATATAATACACAAAAGCCATAAATATCTTGTAAATGATATCCTTATAAACGGTGAGTTCTGATGTCATCAGTTATAAACGGTGAGTACTGATGTCATTTCTGTCACATGACTCACTGAAACTTGTGTATTATAATAAATAAAGTACCCCCTGTTGCAAAATATGAGGATATTAGAAGTTACTTTGGAGTTCCATGACCTGTATAAACACACGAGGCCGAAGGTAACTTATAATATCCTTATATTTTACAAGAGGGGGTACTTTATTCACTATATAATACACAAGAGCCATTAATATCCTGTAAATTATATCCTTATAAACTGTGCTTAGTGATGTCATCAGTTATAATCAGAGCTTAGTGATGTCATCTCTGTCACCTGACTCATCTATTGTAATACAGGTATGAGACCGGTTATCCAGAACGCTTAGGACCTGTGTTTTTCCGGATAACAGATCTTTCTGTAATTTGGATCTTCATACCTTAAATCAACTAGAATATCATGTAAACATTAAATAAACCCAATAGGCTGGTTTTTCTGCCAATAAGGATTAATTAAATCTTAGTTTGGATCAAGTACAAGCTACTGTTTTATTATTACAGAGAAAAAGGGAAATCATTTGCAAAAATGTGGATTATTTGGATAAAATGGAGTCTATGGGAGATGGCCTTTCTGTAATTCGGAGCTTTCTGGATAATAGTTTTCTGGATCATGGATCCCATACCTGTATTATAATAAATAAAGAACCCCCCTGTTAAAAAATATGAAGATATTAGAAGTCACCTCAGAGTTCCAAGGAACTCCTCATTAACTTATAATATCCTTATATTTTACAGTAGGGGGTACTTTGTTCACTATTTAATTACCTGTGCATAAGCCAAACATATTTGCATACGTGCAGATTCCTTCATCTATTTTCACTGTGGATGTTAAAACATGCCTTTTCTGTACAAAAGCTTTGTATGTTTCCTTCTTTTTTTTATTTGTTTATTTTGGCAAAGATCCATTGAATTCTTTGTTACACTGGCAAAAGTATTTAGGAAATCCTCCATCATATAATAAAAATAACCAACCGCTTAGTGGATCCTGGAAGCTTTTATAAAGCACCAGTTATAAGAGGTTTATTCCCTAGTTCCACAGATTCACCAAGTATTTCACTTACAGACAAGGAAACTGTAATGCAACAAAGAGAAAATGAAATATTGCATACGGATTGCTTAAATTACATTTTGTACCTGTAGGTGGCGATGTCCATCAAAAAAACACATTCAGAAGGATTAAGTTTGCTTTTTTAACCTTAAATGACACCATGGAAACTACCCAGGAGTTTCAAAAGTAATTCCTGGACTGGTAACCAAATGAGGCCTCCAGTGGCCCCTTAACACATTTAAAGAAGTCATCTGGGTGATTTTTTCACTATTGCTTCTGATTTACATTTTAAATCAAGTATGGGCTAATCATTTAAATTTTGCTTAAATAAACGAGAATGTTACTAGATGCTAAATGTTAGCGGTCTAATGGGGTTATGTAATTAAAGGCACTAAGTTTGCCCAGGGGCAGTAACCTATAGCAACCAATCAGCAGCTAGAATTTCTTGGTCACATGTTTAAAAGCAAACATCTTATTGGTTGTAACTGGTTACTGCTCCTGGGCAAACTTAGTGCCTTTTATTACATGTGGGGGAAAGTGTTTTTGAATGACCTGAGAAAAGGGCTGCGTTTGTAGCCTCTATGGGGCAAATTCACTAAACGTCGAAAATGCGCTAGCGACGGCTTTGCTGCACTTTGACACACCTCGCCAGGCGTAGTTTTGCCAGGGCTGCTCAAATTCACGAAGATCCGAAGTTGCGCACAAGTTACCGAACACTTGCGAAGTTGCACTTGTGATAATACGATAAGCAGTCTGAAGTTACGCTAGCGATGACTAATTAGCATACGGCGTGCAGTTAAAATACAATGGACGTGTATTCTGCAGCAATTACATTACACTACACAAGGCCAGGGAAACTTAATAAAATTAAATAGAGGTCTTATATTGCCCTACACATGTGCCCACTGTTAAGTTTATGTGCCAAATGTAAGGTGGAAGGAGGGTACCCCAAAAAAAAATTTCGATCTTTTTCAGCCAATCACCCAGTAAAAAGTAAAAAAATGCCAGTGTTTCAACTATTTTTAGAGAAACTCCTATCTACTCTATTGCACTTCGACCTGGTCTGAGGTGGGAAGGCAAGTCTGACGCAAGAGGTAACGTTCAGTAAAATCCGCAACTTTTTACGTAAATTAGTGTAGTTACGTCCCTTCGGCAGAGCGCAACTTCGTCTGGCGTAAAGGTACGAAGTACCGATAGAGTCTGTCTACCTCGCTAGCAAATTCACGCCAGGAACCGTTAGTAAATCGGCAAAATGGCGTCACGCTGGCGAATTTTCGCTAGAGTTAGCCACTTCGCCCTTCATTTTATATTCTATTATACCTAGTTATATCTAGTATAGTTAATTCTAAAACAACTGGACTTGCTGAGTAATCATTGAAGACGCCCGTCTGAAAGCTGGAGTCAGAAGAAAAAGGCAAATAATTATAAAACTATAAAAAAAAAAAATAATAATGAAAAGTTGCTTAGAATTGGCCATTCTATTACTTACTAAAAGTTTACTTAAAGGTGAACCACCCCTTTAAGGTATGAAGATCCAAATTACAGAGAGATCTGTTATCTGGAAGGTCCCGAGAATTTTGGATAACAGGTCCCATACCTGTATAAATGTATTTTATTTTCATAGACATACTTGATTCCACAGGAAAGACTATCATTGACTCCTATCAGTATGTGAAATAAGTTATGTCTCTGTGAAAAAAAGAAATATTTATATCTGGAATTTCAGATAGTGTTTATGTGCTTTTTCTTCGTAAAGCCCAAATGATTGATCCCAGGGCAAGTCCAGAGCAAAAGTTCTTTTTAGCATTTTGAGGATGTCTTTCATAGCCAAATACTGCTACTCAATTCCTAACCTTACTTTTAGCTGAATTTGATAGGTGTGGATAAGATGAATTGAGAATAGTCAGGACTGGACTTAAGGTGGCCATACACGGGCCGATAAAAGCTGCCGACAGACCAAGTCGGCAGCTTATTGGCTCGTGTATGGGGGCCCCTGACGGGCTTCCCCGATCGAGATCTGTCTGAAAGTCGGCCAGATCTCGATCGGATGGGACTAAAAATCCTGTTGGATCGCGGCCGCATCTGTTCATTGATGTGGTCCCGCGATCCGACCGCCCGTTCCTTAGGATCCGATCGTTGGGCCCTAGGGTATCGCCAAACGAGCGGATCTCTCCGTGTGTGGCCACCCTTACTCCTGGACATCAGACAGTCACAGATTCTGCTACCTTGATTGTTATGCCTTGCAAGTCGATAAGGATGTGGTTCTCCCAACTTCCTAGATGCTCTGGAAGAACCCAATTTAGATTTCTTTGGTCTACAAAGGCTTTAGGGCAGAGACACAAGTGGAGATTCTGGGAGATTTAGTCGCCTGTGACAAATCATGTCTTCTTCGGGCGACTTAACTCCTTGAACTGCCTTCCCGCCGTCTAGAATCTAAATCTAAAGTGGGATGGCACTCGGAGCACTTTGTTTTCTGAAGAAGCCTGAAGTTTCCACGTGACACAACTTTGGGCGACTTAGGAAAACAAATCGCTCCAAGTGCCATACCGCCGGCGATTTACATTCTAGACGGCGGGAAGGCAGTTCTGGGTGATTTGTCGCCGGGCAACTAAATCTCCCAGAATCTCCACGGGTGTCTCTGCTCTTATATTGATGACTTTCTGCTTGAGGGAGTCTCCATTGGAGTGTGTCTAGGCCAGCAGATTCCTACACAAAATAGTGTCTCACCAGAAGGAGCCATAACAAGCAATATAAGTTTATAACATGAGTCTGGTTGCTTTATATTGAAGCCTTGATCGAGAGCTCTATTCTATATTCCAGGAGGGTTAAAGCAGAGAAATCTCATTATTAATAAACCTTCACATTTGTCACAATCAGGACATCACACAAATAAATAAATATGACTCTTTGTTCAATTCCTTCTGTGTACAAGTATTTGTGCCAATTGCTGCCTGTTGCCCTCTGAGCCGAAGGTTCTTCACAAGCCCCATTTGATGCTGACGTGAACGATAGGAGAGTAGGATTTCAGGCCGCTGGTTCCCATGGTAAGACATATCTGCAGCCAGTGAAAAAATATTAAAATACCTTTATCCTCACGTCCCAGGCTGCAATCCATTTCATCTGCAGCAATAAAACCAGGGCTAAGGATAACTCCTTATAGAATATACATCATACGAGACCCAAATATGGCAGCACTGGGCAACAAGATCAAGTATTTGTCTGCTTATTTACTTACAGATCTGAGCCTGTTTTATATTACTGTGTATATTCCATGTGGCACAGACAGATGTGTAGTGAGAAGCAGAACATAAAAGCTTACAGTTAAATGTGAAATAAGTTGCAGATTAAAGCTTTTGAGCTAATCTCTCCTCTTTCGCTTCTTTGAAAAATTTGCGAAACTCCCGAAAAATTTACAAAACAGCAAAACATTTGCAAAACGCATTGAAGTCAATGGTTGGGATGGGTGAATTTTTTCACCTTGTTTCGCCGAAAAAAAATGACGCCCATAGACTTGTATGGTGTTGCGCGTCAAAATAAAAAGATGCGCGTCAAAAAAAATTTGCCGCGTAGACTTTAATGGGCGTCGCCGACATTTCGTCGGTGGTGATTTTTTGGCGAAACAAAATGGGTCAAATTCGTCCATCCCTAGGGTGTCAAAATAATTGTGAGGCATGACATTTATGATGTGTCAATTTTGCCGAAATCGACAATTTTTATCCACATGACTCTTTTGTCCAAATGTCGGAATAATTTCGGCGAGCGTCAATTTTTATACAAACGACTCTTTTGTCTAAATGCATTAATGCAAGTTAATGGGTGTCTGAATTAATTTGGCGCGCAACAATTTTTATAAGCGCAACAATTTTTACACGTGTGACTCTTTTGTCCAAATGCATTGAAGTCAATGGGCGTCCGTATAGTTTCACGATCGACAATTTTGAAACGAGCGACGATTTTGATACAGACGAATTTTTAAAAGTGCGATTGTTACACGCGCAAGCCTTTTGTCAAAATTCATTCCATTTTTATAAGCGCAACAATTTTTTCACGCACAACTCTTTTGTCCAAATGCCTTAAAGGGGTGGTTCACCTTTAAGGTAACTTTTATTATGTTATTGAACAGCAAATTCTAAGCAACTTTTCAATTGGTTTTCATTATTTATTTTTTATAGTTTTATAGTTATTTGCCTTTTTCTTCTGACTTTTTTTTTGCCTTTTTCTTCTGAGAGCTTTGCTCTCTTAGGCTACAAATGTATTGTTATTGTTTCTATTTATTACTGATCCTTCTATTTAGGCCTCTCCTATTCATATATCTGTCTCTTATTCAAATCAGTGCATGGTTGCTAGGGGAATTTGGACCCTAGTTACCAGACTGCTTAAGATGCAAATTGAAGAGCTGCTTAATAAAAAGCTAAATAACTCAAAAACCTTCAATTATAAAAAAAGGAAAACAAATAGCAAATTGTCTCAGAATATCACTCTCAACATCAAACTCAAAGTTGAACAACCCCTATAAAGTCAACGGGCGTCCAAATAATTTTGACGCGCGACAATTTTTATAAGCGCAACCATTTTTATACGCACAACTCTGTCCAAATGCATTAACGTCAATGGGTGGCACAATAATATTGATGAGCAATAATTTTGAAGCGCAATGAATTTCCGCAGCAGTTTTCGAGAAAACGTTTGCAGTCGCCAAACTGTGGAAATTTGCGGCAAATCCATTCATCGCTAGTAACCTGGCATGTCCAGAGCTGGGCAACAGCAGAGCGTGACTTTGTTAAGTGCCAACCCAGCAGGTGCATTATTAGAAGCATAAGAGACATTTTTTAGGTGGTGCCCTCTAGTGAATGTTTTTGAGTTGATTAGGCAAGGCAAGGTGCTTCCCATTCAAGACAATAGGAGATGTATTAGAAAGGGCAATTTTAGGTGTTTTTGAGCTGGCTGAGTAAAAGCTAAAAAAAAGACCTTGATCTTATCAGGTACAAAAGAATTTGGTGTTTGCGAAAACTTAAAGACCTTTACAAAACAGGAATATTTACAGTCTTGTCTCATATATCAACTATACTGGTTTCTTTGTTCCATGCAGAATGATTCACTTGTATCTCTCTGGGAGTCCAAAACAGGGATTTTCCACTTCAAAATAACATCTCCTTATTGGTTTTTGAATGTATTTGCCTCCCATATCTTAGGAATGAATCAAATGGTTTTTTTTTTTGGTTTGTTTTGCAAAATGAGCAGCACTCAATCCTAGGAAAAACCCTTGGAGAGGAAAATGTTTCTTGGTACTGCAGCCTTTAGGCCCTCTTATATCCAGTAAATGTGTGAGTCAATTATAAAGACAGCTTGTTGAGACACACAAATTCATTTCATTTACATATTCATACTAGAGGGCACTTGCACAAACTTGCTGTACAGTACATCTCTCTGGTGCATCAGTGTATGTGGAAATTTGGTAAACATTTGTGTTTTCTTCTGTTGCATCACGTCCTCGGGTCAGGTTGCACTTACAAATAAATGAGAGATCTGCTAATAGAGCCTGCACTCCGATTGGAGTAACACATATGGGCAAATTCACTAAGATTCGTAGTTGCGCCAGGCGTAACTTCGCCGCACTTCACCACACTTCGCCAGGCATAGTTTCGCCAGCGCTCCGCAGATTCACTAAAATCCGAAGTTGCTCTCAGGGGTAGCGTAAGGTTGCGAAGTTGCGCTAGCGTTGATTCGCTAAGCGAAGCGAAGTTACGCTAGCGATGGTTAATTTGCATACAGCGCAAAAT
This sequence comes from Xenopus petersii, assembly GCA_038501925.1. Taxonomy (NCBI): domain Eukaryota; kingdom Metazoa; phylum Chordata; class Amphibia; order Anura; family Pipidae; genus Xenopus; species Xenopus petersii. Next base: position 97,254,738 of record CM076687.1, on the reverse strand, counting down.
TCAAATTTCAATGGAGGAATATGTAGCGGCATTACAAATGCCTGGGAAACCTTCAAAACATCAAATAAAATTTTTATTTTGCCCTACACATGTGCCCACTGTATAGTTAAGTTGCCATGAGTTAGGAAATGTAGGGGGGAAGGAGAGGAGCCCCAAAAAAAATTTCGATCTTTTTCAGCCTATCACCCATAATATAGAAAAAACGCCAGCGTTTTTTGGGACTTAGAAAAAATTTGAACTTTTTTTGAAGCAATCCCTATCTACTCTATTGCGCTTCGCCTGGTCTGAGGTGGCGAAGGAAGTCTAGCGTAAAAGGTAGCGTTCAGTACAATGCGCGCGTTAGTGAATTTGCGTAGTTACATCCGCAAATTCGCCAGGTGTAAGGGTGTGAAGTAACACTAGCAAATGTACGCCAGCATTTGTTAGTGCCCAACACTAGCGAATTGACGCTAGCGTTAGGCGCTTCGGCGCTTAGTGAATTTGCCCCATAGAGCTAGGCAAAACGTAACGCATTAAGCTCATTAAGCACACTTGTGCCCCAACATGGCCGCTTGCAATGGTAGCTCCCTCCTGGTGCAGGTGTCCAAGTGCCGGTTGGAAATTAAAAAAACAGCTACTGTTACCCCCAATGAAATGCAGGAGAGGTGGGAGAAAATTGTTTCAGTATAACAGGTGTCCTTTAAGCTAAACAGGGCAAACAGGGATATCAAAGCTACTCCATGCATATTGGACTCTTGCTAACAAAACAGTCACAACGAAATGGCATTTTCGTACTTAAAACAATAGACAAAATGTATGTTTAGCAGAAGTCCCTTTCATTGCACTCATGTGGAACAAGTGGGTTATACTGACACTTTGAGGCTTGAGGTTATTAGAGATGTACGGGTCGGGTAAAACCCTAAACCACCCTCCATGAGCCTGTGCCCACCCGTAACTTCCAGGTTTCTTTTATAGACCTGCACTGACCCGTCCTGTCGATGACATCACAAAAATGGGTGGGGCGATAAGGCGTCTATAAAAAAAGGAAGCCGAAAATCGTAAACCGACAGACTGGCAGTGCAACCGGAGGTGTGAGATCGGCCTGAACCCGTCCGACCTGGGTGTCCCGCGGATATCGGGCCGGCCCGCACATCACTAGCAGTCATGTAATATTTGCTGCCTGTAGTTGGAGCGGAAGGACTTCTGGAGGCCATTAGATTGGCAAATCCTTTGTGCACGCATTTTATCATGTTTAATCAGTTCCCTCCTTTTCAAATGCAAACCTGTTGTTTGGGCAAATACAGGTATTGGATGTGTTATCCAGAAAGCTTTGAATTACGGGAAGGCCATCTTCCATAGACTCCATTTTAATAAAATAGTTCAATTGGATTAATGACATGCACATTAAAGTGACGTGTGCGGGAGAGCTGCATCATTGTATTTATCGATTCAATCAGAGAAAGTGCAGGGCTGACTACAAGAGGTAGATATCTTGAAAATACTTAACTTTTGTAAAATGAAGATAAATTAGAAACATTTTTATAACAGCATTGTCTGTTTGAATGTTGAGGTTTTCCCAAAGGTAAACATCCCCTTTAACCACTGCCCCAAGTATAACAATCATTTAAAACTTGTCAGCATACAGTGCTTTCCACCAAAAGTATCATATCCAGCAGCCCCTAAATATCTCAGCAGAGCTGGGCAAAGGTTTCTACATCCCCATCAGCTGAGTCACGTTCTCAATTTAGAATGCCAATTTCTTTTGATAACAAATGCTTCAGAAAAATTCCCCGGAACATTCTCAGATTCAACATCCTTTTAACAAAAATATCACTATACTTTCATTTTTTTTTTTCATTCTGAATTTGTCTAATGAACATATTATAAGAATATATGAATGTATGATACATACTACAGTGTTACTGACTGATATGTAGTTGCACAGACTGCACTTTGCACCTTGTATATGGCAGACTTTCCCCAATCTTTCATGTCATTGGCCAACAGCCTTCTTGTAATGTCATTATCCATTTACAAGAAGCCAACAGGCGCATTGGTCTGCTGGGAAAGATTTGGTATGGGCCAGTAAAAAGTGGTTATGGTATACTCCTTGTATAGCTAGAAAAGGAAAGAGCCCCCAGTTTGCTCCGTAGCCACCGTTCACCAGGAATACTAAGAGGCTCAGATCAGTAGATGTAGCAGTTGGCCATTTTTCCACGCAGAAGGAATTCTGGAAAAGATCCAAGATTGTTATTAAGATTTCTATTTTCATGTATTACCTTCAAGGCTGAAACTCAGGCACTGAGACGGGACCTTGAAATCAGCCCTCACGTGCCCCGGACTTGCTACTCTGACTGCAGAATGGCTTCATCCTTACTACACTTCTTCCAAACAGAGGCAGCTGTAGACTGGCAATCCATTTGGGGATAAGAAACAGCCAATCACAGCCATTGTTTAGCAGCCTCAAGAATTTTGTAGCTCCCTAAAAATTAGAAAAATGTGTGGATCAATGGTAAAAAAGCTTGCTGTTATGTAAATCAGTTGAGCACATGATCAGTCTAATTATACATTACACAAAGAGAAAGATAGTAACCCCAAACTATCTGAATAATGGGTTTCGATCTAAATTCTCAAACTACCACTATAGTCCTGTGCAGACTGTGAAAAGTGCTGATTAGTATCTCATACTAATCCATTAATCGTATGCAATCAATTGATTCAAGTAAAGGTGGCCATACACGGGCCGATAAAAGTTTCCGACAGACCGAGTCGGCAGCTTATTGGCCCGTGTATGGGGGCTTCCCCGATCGAGATCTGGCCGAAAGTCGGGCAGATCTCGATCGGATGGGACTAAAAATCCCGTCGGATCGCTGCCGCATCTGTTCGTTGATGCGGTCCCGCGATCCGACCGCCCGTTTGCTTTCGCTATGATCCGATCGTTGGGCCCTAGGGCCCACGATCGGATAAGCCTGAAGGTGGGCATATAAGCCTCAAGGTGGGCATATAGGAGGGAGATCGCCAAACAAGCGGATCTCCCCATGTATGGCCACCTTAATAAATGAATTCCAATATAAAGGGCCAGTGCTTATAAAATGAATAAATAACAATTGCTATGTATTATAAATCCATTTAAAACGTATCACTTAAGCAGTTAAATCAATTAAAGTGCTACTGCATGAATCATTCCATTCATTTTTTTAAATTAATTGTAGTGCAAAAAATAAAATTGGGTAGTTAATTAATTCTAAAAACCGCAATTAATACTAAAGAACATATGGAGAAGGTCACCAGCAAATCATGAAAAACAGATTGGAAAAGGAAAATAGAGTAGAGGTGGAGTTGTCCCAAAAACTGCTAAACTTTTTTCTAGGCCCTGGGACACCACACGGGGAGAAAGGCAGGATGCTGAGGACTGCGGTCTCGATTTTTAAACTATTCTGTGAAAGAGACTGTCTAAAAAAACGCAAATCCCCAGTACCTTAGATAAAACGAAATGCAAGAATGAAGTGCTGTTTTTTTAAAAGGAAAAGACCAATGCGTCATCCACTAAGGGAGATATCAATGCTGAGGATTAAAAAGTATTCCTAAAATCAATTAGAGACGAGAGTGTGCCGACGCGCGTTATCCGTTTGCTTTTTTAAGGCAAACAGATTTTTATCTAAGGTACAGGGGATTTGCGTTTTTTTAGACAGTCTCTTTCTTGCTGGTGACCTTTTCCATATGTTCTTTAGTATTAATTGCAGTTTTTAGAATTAATTAACTACCCAATTTTATTTTTTGCAGTACAATTCATTTAAAAAAATGAATGGAATGATTGTACATGCAGTAGCACTTTAATTAATTGATTTAACTGCTTAAGTGATACGTTTTAAATGCATTTATAATACATAGCAATTGTTATGTATTCATTTTATAAGCACTGGCCCTTTATATTGGAATTCATTTATCACTTGAATCAATTGATTATATACGATTAATGGATTAGTATGAGATACTAATCAGCACACAGCACTTTTCTCAGTCTGCACAGGACGATAGTGGTAGTTTGAGAATTTAGATCGAAACTGATTATTCAGATAGTTTGGGGTTACATTCTTTATACTGTATGTATTATACTGTATTATATGTCAGATACATCAGTATTTAATAAGTTCAGTTCCTCCAAGTAAAACCCCAGAACTCTGAGATGCTCACATATCTTGTTTTATGGCACTTTTGATGTGACATTAAAATAGAAACACAGGGGGAAAAAAACGTTTTTTTTTTTTTTTAGTTTTCTAAGGAAAGAATTGTTTGCATCAAAACCTTTCATTTTTAAAAGATACGGAAACTGGTTAGAAATTGATCACAAGCAGACTCAATACAGGACTCATTCACAAGAATAGCAATGGAAAGAATCCAAACAGAAACACATACTGTACATGCACCTCTATATATACAGACAGTTACTGATTTAGGGGGGTGCTTCTGCCTTGAGTTACATTTTACATTTAAAAAATTAAAAATATTTTAAAAAGTGAAAATTAAAGCAACGCCATTTTAATTGCCTTTTCTGTGACCAGGCCACATCTTTTTGATTAACGTGGCATAGGAAAGTGTGTGGAGTTTTTTTTATTCCCCCTTAAAGTGATACTGACACTAAAAAAAATACTTTTTAAAATATGAATGTACATAAAAAGTTACCTATAGGTCACGTTGATTGCTTTTTGCTGAGAGGTTTGTTTTTGTAAATAATTGTTAGTTGAAGTTCCTAAACCTGACTGTTTTGCCAACCTGACTGTCTCATCTCAGCCTGTCAGTTAGAGTTTCCAATGCTAACGGACGCCAGGGCCCTCCTTACAAGTTAAAAAAAATTGGGGCCCCAGAGAATATTTTTAAAAAAAACATTGCGTCAGGGCCCCCCTTACAAGTTAAAAAAAAAATTGGGACCCCAGAGAATATTTTTTAAAAAAAACATTGGTGGCAGGGGCCTATAGGGTATTAAAATAATACATTGGTGGCCAGAGGATTAAAAAAAATAAAAAAACACACATTGGTGTTCAGTAGAATTGAACTCACGACTTCAGGACTTCAACGTCGCCTCCTTTCATGACTTTGTCATTTTGACACTTCAGGACTTCAATTTCAGCTGCTTTCGTGACTTTGGGTCTTTTCGCCGCTTCAGGACTTCAATTTCGGCTGTTTTAGTGACTTTTGGTCTTATTTCCGCTTCAAGACTTCAATTTCATGACTTACCCTAAAGGAAAATAAATTCCATTGTAGTAGTAGAGTCTTCTGTGTATCCTCAAGTAACTAGAGAGCAAATAAAAAGAGCCATTCTTTTGGTGGCTCCTGTTGTGTCAAATCGCCATTTTGTTTGTAAAACTGTAATTCTCCATAAGTCATTTAATTCTAATACAAATTGGGTATTTTGAAAAGACTGGGGTTTTCTGAGTGATGCCGACATCCAGATTCCAGATTCTAAATCAATTTACTGTAGATGCACAAAGTGGAAAACTTACTCCCCCATATTTCCTGCAGCAAAACTGGAAAATCCATATATTTTTACCTAGAGCAAAATGAGAGAAGGAACAATGTAGTATGACAAGGAAGATAAGTAATTAACTGATTAATATTGTGTAATTTCCACTACTTCCTTGTTCACTTTATAACAGTGGAATGAAAGAAAAAACATCATCAACATAACCTTTGATAAATTGCTCACTCTGAGTGAAATAAACCCTCAGCCTATTCAGAATAGCAGGTTAATCAGAAAGTAACACATACATACAATGCATTGGTTGATCCCACTGTGAACAAAAATAAACAGAACAGTGTCATCAGTAGGCATCTTGTTGGGTAACATAATAAAAGGCACTAGGTTTGCACAAGGTCTAGTAACCAAATAGCAACCAATCAGATGTTTGATTTCACATATGTGGCCTATTAAATAGTGCTTTTTACATGCCCTCGTTGCAGATTCAGGGATTGCAGTTCACGGCAACCATCTTCTGGGTCTTCGTGACTTCTTCTGGCGCTTCGGCAATTACGGTCCATTTTGGCACATGTTCAGTTGTCACAAACCCGGAAATTGCTCCAACTACGCCGCTTCACCGGTCTCAGTCTCAGATTACCGAAGACCTGGAAGATGGGGGCATTTCCCCCGGGGGGGGCAGCTAGGCGGGGGCGGCGGAGGGAGGTCTTTGTATGGTAGGGGGGGGCAGGGTTTTTTTTATTTAAGGGTTGAACTCTTTAATAACTGGAACAGGAGAGCAGCCAGCAAATGCTCTTTTCTGATTCTTATGTTTTTACCTTGCTTTCCTATCACAATCCTTTTCAAAGTCCTCTCTTGCCTGAGTTCTGCCTAGTTCTCTCTCTACTCTCACTCCATCCAGCTCCTTCCTGCCTTGTCCTCTTTCTCCTTCTGCTCCATCCAGCTCCTTCCTTGTCCTCTCTCTACTCCTGCTCGATACAACTCATGCCTTGTCCTTTCTCTACTCCTGCTCCATACAACTCCTGCCTTGTCCTTTCTCAACTTCAGCTCCATACAACTCCTGCCTAGTCCTCCTTCTCCTCCTGCTCTATCCAACTCCTGCCTTGCCCTCTCTCTACTCCTGCTCCATACAACTCCTGCCTTGTCCTTTCTCTACTCCTGCTCCATCCAGCTCCTGCCTAGTCCTCTCTCTCCTCCTGCTCCATACAACTCATGCCTTGTCCTTTCTATAATCCTGCTCCATACAACTCCTGCCTTGTTCTCTCTCTACTCCTTGTACTGTGGCTTGTACTGTTTCTGGTCAGTCACAATAACCATTTCTTGCATGAAGGACTCTTCTATCAGTGGGAATATTACCTAAATCCCTTACACAGTCTTTGGTCTTTTCTTCAGGCATGTCCCTTTTTCTCTTCCGTCACTACAAGATGTGGTATTTGCTACTGTAGGTGAATACATGTTGTACAAGAGTTGGCACTGGCAGGTATTTCTTTGCATAACCTACTTTATTCATGGATTTATTTTCAATTTCTATCATGTTTTATACAGTAAGTCATAGCTAAATCTCCTCCTGGCCATTTATAGGTTTAACACACATAAATGCAATGTAATTGTACCCAAGGGGTGGGAGAGATTGTAACATTTCTCCCAAATGTATTTGTCAAATATGATAAAGGCTTAAATGCAGGAAAATTGAAGAACATAACCCTTACAGAGCGCTTTGTTTATTTTCAGCTTTTCTCTGCTTTTTTGCTGCCTCACTACCACCAACTCATTCATTGTACTTTTTTCATTTTTGTTTTTCCGTACATTTCCACACACCCACACATAATTGCACAGAGACTCATAAATGAATACTTACAAATACATACGAGGTACATACAGTGACAAAATCCTTGGCCAAAATATAAAGCTGTACCAATGTATTATCCATTAAGCAATCTATATATTGTGCTTATTTATTCAAGGGGATCTTCACCCAAAAACTATTTTATGCATAATAAAAAACTAATTATAAGACACTTTCCAATATACATTAATTTAAAAAAAAATATTTGTAAATGTTATTGCCTCTGAAGGCGATATTTTTCTGACTGTTAATATTCTCTGCAGACTGCAATACTGCCTCTGACTCCTGAAAAAAATATTGCAAAGGCTAGCTGGTTAATAGGCCTGGAGAATACCTATATAAATGAACCCTTGCCTTTCACCCATCTGTATTCTCAGTGGACTGCTGATTTGTTTTGACTGTGCTCACACGGAACAGGAAGTAGAATGTGAGATTACTTTGAGTTTCAAATTTTGCCTCATTTAGTGTAAGACACATACCATACATATTTCCTAATTAAATCAATATCAAAAAAATATGTTCAGCACAAGCCCTATTCATTGCAAAAATGTAGTTTATATAAACACGCTGCTGTGTAGCCATGGGGGCAGCCAATTAAAACTGAAAAAGGAGAAAAGGCACAGGATACACAGCAGATAACAGATAAGCTCTGTAGTATACAATGGGATTCTTCAGAACGTATCTGTATCTACTGTGTATCCTGTGCTTGAATGGCTGCCCCCATGGCTACACAGCAGCTTGTTTATATAAACTATAGTAGTACTTATCTGTTATATACTGTGTATCCTGTGCTTGAATGGCTGCCCCCATGGCTACACAGCAGCTTGTTTATATAAACTATAGTAGTACTTATCTGTTATCTACTGTGTATCCTGTGCTTGAATGGCTGCCCCCATGGCTACACAGCAGCTTGTTTATATAAACTATAGTAGTACTTATCTATTATCTACTGTGTATCCTGTGCTTGAATGGCTGCCCCCATGGCTACACAGCAGCTTGTTTATATAAACTATAGTAGTACTTATCTGTTATCTACTGTCTATCCTGTGCTTGAATGGCTGCCCCTATGGCTACACAGCCGCTTGTTTTAGGCCCGGACTGGCAATCTGTGGCTTCTGGCAACTGCCAGAGGGTCTGCTGAATGTTTCCATAGACAGTCACTATTTATTGGGCTGGTGGGGGGCTGCTTGGGCCTCTGTGTACTTGGAATGCCAGGGCCTATTGTGGATCCCAGTCCTGTCTTGTTTAAATAAACTATAGTTGTATTTCTGAAATTATGCTGTCATTCCTTTAAAATACTTTCATTTTCTGGTGTTACTGTTCCTTTAACACCCCTTGGTGCAACTCCAAATGTACATCGCGGCTGAATGGATTCTGAACCTGGGGCTGTTAATAAAAGCCTGCACCCTGGGTAAGGGATAAAAATCACACAAAAATGCTGGTCCTATTGTTTCCATAACTGGGAGTGTAACAGCTTCATGTTCTCTTGGCTTATTAACTTCAATATGAATGAAAGTCCATATAAACATTACACCAGACCAAAAGTTGACAGAATTCACAAAAACATTCTCCCCAGTAGCTGTTATATGGATATGCAACGATTATGAAATGTATGTATGGCTGCCATTTTATTTTTGGGGAATCCTTACATTTTATTAAAGAACTGGTAGCAGCATTGAATTAATTAAACTTTATGAACTGTATGAAACATAATGGTAAGCCCCCTTCCCACACACACACACACATACTCAAGTACATCAAGCTAATAAAATATCTCTATGAAAGGAAATGCCCTAAGCAAAGTAGGGATGCACTGAATCCAGGATTTGGGATTCGGCCAGGATTCAGCCTTTTTCTGCAGGATTCTGATTCGCCCGAATCATTCTGCCCGGCTGAACCGCATAAGAAAATTAGGATTCGGGGGTTCGGCCCAATCCAAAATAGTGGATTCGGTGCATCCCTAGTGCAAAGGTCTACTTTTTGAGATTCAGGGAAATTTGACGCCAGCGACAAATTGCCTCTTCTTCGGGCGACTAATCTCCCTGCAATGCCTTCCCGCCGGCTACAATCACTTTTCATTTTCTGAAGTCGGCCAAACTTTCCTCGTGAGGCAACTTCGGGCGGCTTCGGAAAACAAAGAGCTCCAAGTGCCATCCCACCAGTGATTTATATTGTGATTTACATTGCGTGTGTCTCTGCCCTATGGGTACTGCTTATTCAAGATTTTAGTCAACTGTATATCACTCATATTTGTGGGATATATTATACAGCTTCCCTCGCATACGTTGTGAGTTAGAGGGTATTGTTTATTATTCTTTTATTCATCTTCTGGGTTATGGACAAACAAGCAAACCATGCATGATTTCCTATCTAAATCTAATGTGAATAATTAACTGACCCCAGGGAAGTAGTCATATCTGTACAGCACTGTAGAGCATCAAGTGTTGCTTTTATGAATAATATACTGTATAAATATGATTCCATTGGGCCTATATCCCTGCATCCCTATATCCTCTGCAGGGCTTGTGTGGTGGAGTGAAACGTGATGAGACCCTGAACTTCCTTGGGTTGAGGTTTGTAGTTTTCTCTCAAATAGAAATTCAGCTAATCTATATTTGGTCATTGAGAGTTAGATAATTGCATTACCAATATATACAATCCCCCTCCATTTAACCTTTGTTGTGACTTTAAAAAATTCACTGTTTCATATTAAGGGGCATGTTTACTAACATTGGAGATAAATATCTGGAGAGATTTCTGGAGATGTTGCCCATGGCAACCAATCAGCAATTAGATTTAAACAGCCATCTATAACTTAGAAAACAAAAGCAAAGATCTGATTGGTTGCTATGGGCAACATCTCCAGAAATCTCTCCAGATATTTATCTCCAATGTTAGTAAACATGCCCCTAAGGCCTACAATGGAGCAGCCCTTCTTCGATACGCAGGAGACTGGATCCTTAATAGAGATTTGTACACAACGCTTTCCTTAGACCAATACCGAACTGATAGCCATTCCCTAAATTCTCTATTACATACCCCTATACAAAACATTCCAACGCACGTGAAAGATAACCCATTATTTCTGGACACATACAAAGCTTGGCACTCAGTCAGGAAGAAGCAAAACATATCACAATACGTTTCCCCATACTTATCATGGATTGACAACTTCCCACCGGGTATACAAAATCCTATTCTTTACTACTGGAGTGCGAATGGTTTACACAACTTATACGACATACTAGATAACAAGTATACCGTACTCCCTTTACACAAATTTGCGGAAAAATTTCCCTTTACTATCGCCCATTTGTACCTACGCTTGCAAATCATTCATTTTGCGAACTCTACCATAAGACTCCTAACAAATAACGACAAAAATAACTTCCTAAACCAACTCTGGAAAACCAGAAACAAAAAACATACAACCTCTTACGTTTACCAAACTATCAAACCGTTGCTAGACCTAGACAACGTAAATAACCCCAATTTTAGTTGGATTACGGCAATACCTCACGTCACAGAATCAGACATCTTGAAACAACACACTAAAGTTATGACACTGCTCCCGGCAGGCAGATATCAGGAAATGTCATTGAAAATCCTCCATAACTCTTATCTCACCCCGATTAAAAGATTTAAGATGGGTAACCTCCCCTCAGACAGATGTTTAAAATGCCGCACTCCTGCAGCTAACTTAGTACAGGTCTTTTCCTTTAATACAAGCTTTTTGGGAAGAGGTCATTTCATGCGGTGCACAGATGGTTGGGAAATCCCTCCAAATACACATAGAATGGGCTCTGTTTAGTAACACTACTTCATTCACACATATTACAACTACCGAAAAACATCTAGTGGGGAGATTGGCGGCGGCAGCCAGGAAAACGATATTGCAACAATGGTTACACACTACGCCCCCACCATTGCTATTGGTGAAACAAAAATTACATTACATTTTCCATATGGAATGGTTGGAAATACGTCCAAGTTCTTTCATATGTGGTCTACCTACATATCATACCTCCCAACTGTCCCTTTTTTGGAGGGACAGTCCCTCTTTTGACAGCTCAACCCGCAGTCCCTCATTTGTACTGGAAAGTCCCTCTTTTCTCTGCACTGAACAGCCAGAAAAAGAAACAAAGTTTCTCACTTAATTGGCTTTTAGCAGAGAGCCCGGAACAGCTAACAGGTGCAAATAAGATACTTTGTAACAATTTTGAGACACAAAAACACAGTTTAGATAAGGAGAAATATTTTCAAACTTTCATAACCTGCCAAATTTTGTAAACTGAACATGGTAATTAGGGGGTGTGGCTACAGAAAGAGGTGTGGTCAAAAAATTTGCTGTGCTACGTGCGGAAAATTTTCTTTGTCCCTCTTTTTACTTCCAAAATGTTGGGAGGTATGACATAATACATGTCCCACAAAGAATTAGATGCCTCACAGTCTACACATTTAGACACAAGTCATGGTACGATATGGAATCTTTGAAGGATCACCCTTTGATCATGGAATCATCCCAATATCTAGCCGCGTCACAACAAGAACAACTACAACCTGATAATGCGCCTCCCAGAAGTCATCAGATTAACAGATTGCTAACCTTTTATCAGAATTAATCCTCATAAGACCCGCCCTCTCATGCTACTTGCCATAACTGAGCTGACTGTTTAAAAAGTTTGTTGAAAAGTTTTGATTTGAATGTAATAATCACTATATTCTTTGCTTTATGGAACTATGTACAAATGCTCTATGTGATTATAATCTATTATCCTATAATAAAAACAAGTTATAAAAAAAAAAAATTCACTGTTTTCTTAATTTTTTTGTTACTAATCCATTAAAAGGAATACTATCATGAACTAAAGTTGCACTCCATACAGTGCAACACATCACCCCATTCACAGGCCCGGGTTTGTGGTGAGGTCACAAAGGCCCGGGCCTTGGATGGCAAAATTTAGGGGCAGGATTCTGGCCAGCCGCATCACTAAGGAGCACTGGGGACCAGGCCCGGACTGGCAATCTGTGGGTTCTGGCAAATGCCAGAGAGGCTGCTGTAAGTTGCCATAGACAGTCACTATTTATTGGGCTGGTAGGAGGCTTCTTGGGCCTCTGTGTACTTGGAATGCCAGGGCCTAATGTGAATCCAAATCCGGACCTGCTGGGGACGCACAATGCTTGGCGCATGGGTTCGCGCATGTGGAGGGGTTGCGCACGCAGGTTGATAGGGGGGTGCTAGGACTATGTGGCGTGGGGGAGCCGCAGAGTGAAATCTGACCTTCCCCATTCATATTTATAGTCATTCGATTCCACGGGGAATTACCAGGAACCAAAATAATGCATGCAAAGTATGGGAAAATGATTTTATAGCTCAAGGTTTATGGCCCTACATCATTTCCTTTATAATCCATTATTGCCAGCTGTCTACAATTTTCAGGGACAATCCCTGCTTTTCAACCTTTGTCCCTGAAATCCCCCCCCCCAGTTTTTAAAACTAATCAACTGCAATAATAATTCTCAGTGATCTTTTTACATGTATTGGTATGCGGAAACCCATTATTCACAAAAGGCCATTTTAAGCAAAAAATAAATAAATAAAAGATTTTTTTTTTCCCTCTGTAACAATAACACAGTACCTTGAGGGTAACTTAACATGGGCAGACACAGCCAGATCTGGATAGTTAGCAAACTTGCAAATTGAGCATATCTGTGTGAGATTTGGCTACCCATGTGGGTAAATCATTCCTTGGGCCCTACGGAGACCAGTCAGATGAGGTTGTCATCAATATGCTGATGTACTCCTTGCATTACAGGATTTTCATAACTGCCCAATAGATATCTGGTCTATCTTTGTCCAGGTAACAGTTGGACAGGCCTGCCGGTGGGCCTAGTACATGGGCAGATAACTTGGTCTGAAATAGGGCTGAAATAGCAGCATAAGTCAGCCCCTGTATGGCCCTGATAAGCTGCATAAATGCTTGTTGATGACATTTTTTTATTAATTAATTTGTTAATTAGTAGGCTTAACTATTGCTGATCTAAAGTACATCAATACCCCTTATCCAGAAAAAATGTCTGTAGAAGGCTTAATATGTAAGAGGGTGGGCCGTAATGTGAGTGGAAATGATTGAAAATGTTTGTATGATAACTGGATGTATTTATGGAAATTTTGGAGTATATGTAAAACTGTGAGTGAAATAATGTGTTGAAAAAAAGGTAAAAATCGCCACCAGGTAGCAGCAAAGGAAAAGGGTGAAGTGTAATATCCACCTCCACCACTAGAGGAACTAGAGGAACCAGTAACTGAAGGTATAAAAGGGAGATGCCCAAGGTGTGGCCTACGGTTCCTGCAGGTGCAGTTAGTTAGGTCTCAGGCACTTGGTGCCTTATTCAGTCAGGTCTAGAATAGCATGGGCAGCTAGTACCCCAACAAGGAGCCAGAGGCTCAGAAGCCTTGGTTCTACTACAGATAGGACATAGTCTGAGTGAGGGACAAAGTGGACAACCCAGGCCAGAGGTGAAGAAATTCCTACCCGGAAAGGGTTTGACATGGCTGTGATGAGTCTTGCCGAAAATGAATGTGTATAAAATCTGTGATGTAAAAGCCGACTGAACCAAATGCCCTGCTAATAAATTGCATTCTGTTCTACGAATTGGTGTTGGTTTTCCACACTTTAAGTGGAAGCTCTTGGGATTGGCCTTACAAATAGGCCTAATTTATATGCGGAAAGGGATCCCCGTTACAATGGCTGAAATATAAACAGAAGAAGAAACAACCAGTAGGCAAATAGGGAAATGTGGCCAAACTGCCATGTAGCAAGTATTATTCACCTTAACATGATTGATACAAAAAGGAATGAAGCTACAAGTAATATCTAGTTTGTTACAATTACAAAATAATGAAACAGACATTCTCATATACTGTATATAGAGTTTACCCCACACACTATGTGCTGTAGTTACTTTAAAGTCCAAATCATTTGGAGCTGCTGGACCCAGTGTTATTACTGAAGAGCAGAAGAAGCAGAAACAAGTTTTTCTCTCCATTATTCACTGCAGTTCTTTGTGATAACTCAGCCAGTTCCTTTGCCCTTTAAATTGTGCAAAATACCAAAACAAATGGTGAGCCCAACGCGTTTCGACCATAGTGGTCTTCCCCAGGGGCACAAATAAGAAATAATGCAAAATAATGCCTTTTCTTTTTTCATTATTTATTATTTGTGCCCCATTTGTTTTGGTATTTTTTGTAACTTTTGTTCTTTTTTTTTCATTAATAAATATTGTTTACGATTTTTTCAAATCGAGTATGCAATCCGTTCTTTGTTTTTTTTGTTTTCCAGCACAGAAGTTAATATTTCCAATCCTTTGGTGCGGGTTATACCCATCAAGGGACAAGGATTTGGACAAGTGAAAGTAGAACAGAGCGCTATCATTACACAGAGCAGAATGGCTTTTGGCAGCTCAAAGCAAAACTCATTGTGATGAATAGACACTGGTATCAGCTCTCATAAATATGTCACTAAAAATTACCTATCCTGACAGTCAGAAACATTTTATGAATATATCAAAATGCAGGAATTCCTTCTGGATTTTTTCCAGGTTTAATATTTCATAATTTGGCCCCTTCTGAAGCTGTCGGGGGGGGGGGTAGTATCTCTCCTCCAATGGGAACTGCATGGCATTGCTAACAATGGGATTTACATCTCAAGCTCCTCCTAAAGGCAAATGGGGCAAATTTACTAAAGGGCGAAGTGACTAACTTCGCACTTTAGTAACTTCACGTCATTTCAGGACTTCGCAGATTTACTAACGGCGCTGGCGTAAATTCGCTAGCGAAAGAGATAGACTTTAGCGGTACTTCACACTATAACGCCAGGCGAATTTTCGCTCTGGCGAATGGACGTAATTAAGCAAATTCACTAAGATGCGGATTATAATGAACGTTACCTCTTGCGACAGACTTGCCTTCGCCACATCAGACCAGTGAAGTGCAATAGAGTAGATAGGAGTTCCCCAAAAAACGCTGGCGACTTTTCAGTTTTTCAGGGTGATAGCCTGCAAAAGATCGTAAATTTTTTTTGGGGTAACTGGCTTCCCCCCTACATTTCCTAACATATGGCACATAAACTATACACTGGGCTCATGTGTAGTGCAATAGAACAACTTTTTTTTATTTTATATGGGTTTCCCGGGCTTGTGTAATGTAATGTATTTGCTGCAACATATATGTCCATTGTACTTTAACTTTCCGCCATATGCAAATTAGCCAACGCTAGCGCAAGTTTGCTTTGTTTGCCGAAGTAACGCTAGCGAAACTTCATCGTTCAGCGCCCTGGACACAGCTTCGCATTTTAGTGAATTAGCGTTGTCCTGGCGATTTTCAGCTGGCGTGTGACGATGTGAGCGAAGCCGTCACTGGCGAATTTCTGGAGGTTAGTGAATTTGCCCCAAAGGGTTATATTTTTTTGCACCAATGCAATTCTTTGCTTTAGAATCTGAGCAGATCAGTGGGATGGGCCTGTTGTTATATTTTAGATATATTTTATATTTTATTGGGCATAACACAGACAGGGGGGATCTGCCCATTCTTCTCATCATGTTTTTTCATTTGCACTTTAATATCGGTTTAATTGGATTCTCTTAAAGGACAAGGAAAGTCTAAAATAGAATAAGGCTAGAAATGCTGTATTTTGTATACTAAACATAAGCATGAACTTACTGCACCACAAAGCCTAATCAAACAAATGATTTATGCTTTCAAAGTTGGCCACAGGGGGCTGTCATCTTGTATCTTTGTTAAATAGCTTGGCCTGACCCTGCACATGCTCAGTGTGGTCTGGGCTGCTTAGGGATCGTCATAAACAAAGCTGCTTGAGTTCTGCATCGCTCGGAAGTAAGGCGGGAGCTCCCCCTGCTGTTCATTAAGTATGATTGTTTCCTTGCTCAGCAGTTAGGGATCATCTGACAATTCCTATCCACAGCAGTAAATGAAGAGAGAATTTCACTGCATACAGTCGTTTCTTATAAAAACGGTACACATTTTTTAATTAAAGTATATTGGAGAAAGGTTTCTTTTTCATTAAAGAAAGTAAAAATGGGATTTTATTTTTTTGCCTTGCCTTGTCCTTTAAATACTGAATGCTATAGTATAGGAACTGTTTAACTTACCTCAAGTGATGTACTGATTGTAGCTTGGGAATGGGAGAAGGGTCAATCAGGAACAGGAAGTGATTGTTGCGCCTGCAAACAAGGAAGTCATGGGACAAATGTGTAGAGTAAAGTTGGAGGCAGAAACAATGATTAACCATGAACTGTAATAAATGTAAATAGATATGGATTGTAAGAAAGGATCCATATCTCCTGTGTCATAGGATTCACAGCCTCATAACTTACATATTGGTTATGAGGAGGTCACATGTTTCCTAATGATATCAAACAGGGCCAGCCTATACCTATCAGTTAGGAGGGATGGTTCCTGGGGGACTGGAACATGAGACCCCATTAGTGTTTGGTATCATTCTGATCGTCCCAATATGGATCACAGCCCGTACAAAGCTTCACTATAATATTGGGTAATAGCAAGTACCAATATTATATTGGGGAATCTTGCCTGAAAATAACAACCCCCTCCAGGGGGTCGTAGATGGGCACTCCTACCTCATGCATAAGGTAATGAGGGGAATGTCCCAGCAGGCAATAAAAAGGTAATAGACCCAGTACCCCAATGTCATGCAAGGAGGCTCCATATCAATGGATTGTATGCCCAGTGTTTCCTAACTCTTGCCTCAGAAAATTCTAAACTTGGTGAAGTTCCTAGGGTTTCTTAGTGTTTTTATTCCCTTTTATTTTATGTACTGTTTTTGGAATCTTGTGTCTTCTTTGTAATATATGTTTTATATACATGCACTGTTACTGCAGTAATATTAAACATAACATTTTAATAACGTTTGTCCTTGTGCGCCAATGAACTCATTGCCCATATGAATGCTTGTGCCTAAGTGCATGAACTCTTTGTATGTGTGGAAAGGGAAAGTTGCCTATTTATATGTAGAATAACTAGTACGGCTAGCAGGAAGGTGTATTTGAATGTAAATGAACCCTTTGGCTGCTGGAGTGCTTGTTGGACTAGTAGGATCTTATCTCACTAACTAACATAGGAGAGAGTGTTTGATGCATTGTTGCAGTGTGAGTTATTACCTGTGATAGAGGACAGGGGAATAGTCACGTTAGGTTTCTATCGTCTGTTAATGGTAGATGGTGGCAGCGAATTAATTTTCTGGGTGTTGGTATGTTTTGGGGAGTCTTATGCAGGGCCACCATTAGATATCATGGGGCCCCATACAACAACATTTTCAGGGCCCCCTGGGCCCCACCCACTCTGCCACCCAAGCCCCGCCCCAGACCCCGCCCACTTCAAATCACAGTTAGACCACACAGACATCAGCATTAAAAAAGTAACCCGCCCACACACCCAAGTTATAAAAAGCTATTGATGGTCAGGGTCCCCTTATAAGTTAAAAAAAAAAAACATTGGCGCCAGGGCCCCCCTTACAAGTTAAAAAAAATTGGAGCCCCAAAAATTTATTTTTAAAAAAACATTGGCACTAGGCCCCCCCTTACAAGTTAAAAAAATTGGGGGCCCAAAAAATTTTTTTTTAAAAAAAAAAACATTGGTGGCAGGGGCCTATGGAATATTAAAATAATACATTGGTGGCCAGGGGATTAAAAAAAAAACAAAAAACAGAAATTGGTGTTCAGTGGAATTGAACTCATGGCTTAAGAACTTCAACTTCGCCTTCTTTCGTGACTTTCGGGCTTTTCGCCGCTTCAGGACTTCAATTCCGGCTGTTTTCGTGACTTTGGGTCTTTTCGCGCTTCAGGACTTCAATTCCAGCAGTTTTCGTGGCCGCAAATCTTCGGCTCTGGCAAGGGGGGCCCGGCTCTTTCTAAACTGCAGCACTGCCGGGCCCCCCGTCATGCCTGGGCCTGGGCCACTTGTCCCCCCTGTCCCCCCCTGATGGCAGCTCTGGTCTTATGTTAGTCTAACCTGTGTGTAAAGTGATTGAGAGACCTGTTGGTTGAGAGTCCTGTTTTCATGACAATATATACAGTTAATATAACTTGTGTACACACATAGACACACTGATACATGTCTGTATTTGCTGCTTTCCAATACATTTATTGTAACTAATAGAATAGAAATGCAATCTATATTTATTGCTACAAAGTCTGAGAACGGCAAGGAATGCAAACTACTACCGTATATACTCGAGTATAAGCCGAGTTTTTCAGCCCCCAAAATATGCTGAAACTCTACCTCCGCTCATACTCAAAAACGGTCGCCCGCGCCTAAGAATATTCGCCGGCGCCTTAGAATAGTAGCCAGCGCCTAAGAATATTCGCCGGCGCTTAGAATAGTAGCCGGCGCCTAAGAATAGTCATCCAAAAACGAGATTGAAACTTACCAGAAGCTGCTGCATTTCTCACCCTCGGCTTATACTCGAGTCAATAAGCTTTCCCAGTTTTTGGAGGTAAAATTAGGTACCTCGGCTTATACTCGGGACGGCTTATACTCAAGTATATACGGTACTTGGGCTGGGCTAGCAGATGATTTTCCATTTGTCCCCACATTCTTGCCATTTCATTCCTTAGTAGATTGTGGCCTTCATAAACCATGTGGGTAGTTAAAGAGAGATGCTACCATTAACCTGCGCTGACAAACTGCTAATGCAGTAAAGTTCTATTCCAGGGCTAGGGGACTTTTATGTAATTACTGTAACTGAATGTTTGTGTATATGACAGGAACCTGGGTTGTGCCCCACTAAACAGAAAATGAGACAGACACTTTCTGTTTTTTTAACTGTAAAATCACACGCAGGACAGGATAAAGCCACATTGTAATGGCTACTGGTAAATCTTTATTAAATCTTTATTATGTGCCCTTATCTGTCAGAAAAGCAAAAAAAAACTTGTGAGATTTAGGTCTCAACATTATAACCCTTGTTGTATCTTGCGACGGTATATTTGCATAGGTTTTATTTTGTTAAGGTGTGACAGAATTCCTCTTTACTGGTGTTGTGTAAGATCATAGAATGTGGTAGAAGACGTGAAAAAGCACAAGAACACATACTGAAACGCTATAAGGTCCCCAACAAATCATGTATGACTGAATTCAGAACACCTGGGTCCAAGGCGTCACACTATTAAAGAACTTGTCAAGCGCAACTCAATGGAATTGCCTGTGCCCCAGCCTTCATGGGCCCAACCAAGCCAGGTGTACTCCCCACCCACACCATCCCTCTCCCCTGATGACAGCAGCAAAGATGGAAGTATATACAGAGGGGGAGGTGGGGGAAGCAATGCGAGGATGGGAATTTTTTTTTATTTAGTAATCTTATCAATTTACAATAATCATCAGCTCAGCTAAATCAAAACTGATTTTAAACTATTTACCACCAATTAGCAAAATAGAGTCCATGAATCTTTGGCTTGGCTCAGCAGTATCTCCCACCACCAAACCCTCTTGGAGTCCTTCCTCTGTCCATAATTCCCAAACCAACCCTGGCAAAGTCTTTCCCTTTGTCCATGAAAAAGGTTTTCCTCCCTCCCTCCCCACCCACCACCTTCACCACCACAAACCCGGCCACAAAAGCAATGTGAGGATGGGAGCTGGGAGGTGGGCCCTTAAAGTCACAGTCCTGGAAAGCCGCTGTCTTCTTAATCCAACCCTGTTCAAGTTGTCAAGAGGTGAGGCTGTGATGGGAAGACTGCTTTTTTTTTTTATAGGTTTTAGAACTTTGTGTTATCCAGCCCTGAGACAGCAATTGAGGTCTTTCAAAATGTGCCCACTCTCTCCCTTCTCTTTCTTCCTTCATTCTTCCCTCTCCTCCTCACTCCTTTCAAAATCAGCCAAAACCAGCTCCGTTGTTCTACTGTTTCTTTTCCATTGACCAAAATGGGGAATGGTTCTGATTGGCTGGTGACAAGTTAAAACAGGTACCTTATTAATTTAGTTAAACCAGCTAATTTCTTTAGATGTTCTTTTTTTACCAATAGCAACTGTATAACCAGGTCCTCTTTGAAAGGTAAAAGACCCTCTCCAGATGGTTTCTCAGGGTATGTTGTTGTCATCCACCTGTAAACAAAGCATCCTATCTTAAGGTGGCCATACACGGGCCCCTAGGGCCCACGATCGGATCTGCCCGATATTGCCCACCTCAAGGTGGGCATATCGGAGGGAGATCCGCTCATTTGGCAACATCGCCAAACGAGCGGATCTATCCATGTATGGCCACCTTTAGTTTGCATTTAATTAGACTACAGGATGGGGAATCCTCTGAAGTAGGCAGAAAATAGAGTTTGCGTCATAAAACTCAGGACATCTACTATGTAACTGGGGGTTAATGACAATGCTTTGCTGTAGGCAGGAACTAAGTATATAGTGTGTGTGTGTGTCTACATATTACTACACTCCCCCAACAATTCTGTTCACAATTGATCCACAACTTATATGAACATTTTTAAATCAATGAATAACATGATGTCATTATGTGATACGCAATGCTAAACCAAGGGTCTTAAATATTTCTAAAAAATGCTACTAGAACTGAATACATATCAATTCTCCAGCTCTTTCTGTTCCCTCGTTTAGGATGAATAATGTATCCAATGCTATTGCAAGTGGCAGTTTTGGTGTATGAATTAGACGAATGAGCCGATTCTCTCCTCAGTTCATATGTTCATTCAACAGTGAGAAATATGCACCATATTACTGTATGAGCCATATTCATCCTTTGCAGAGAATTAGTGCAAGTCCTTATGCAGAATGTGGAACTGTTCTGTTCACAAATCCCATTCTTTCCAGAGTTGGGGACTTTATGATCCAGGCAGGATTGTTTGCCACTTCCATCAGCAGGGGTTACCAAGACAAAGCAGAAGGTAGGAACTGGCCCAGGTAGGGTCAAGAAGCAAAAAGTACAATACAAGAAGGTAGGTCCTGATACAGTAAAGGCAAGCCAGGTACACAGGCACCCATGACAGACTGTTAAAATTCCAAGGCACAGGAGGTTTTAAACAGACTTACAGTCCAATTCAGTCAATGGGTAAGGGCAGTTCCAATTCTAGCCGGCGGGAAGGCAGTTCGGGGAGATTAGTTGCATGAATAAGAAGAAGCTATTTGTCACTGGGCAACTAATCTCCCGAAATATCAGCGTGTGCCTCTGCCCTTTCAGACCATGAGTAGTTGACCGTGCTCTGTTAATTGGACAGTTCTGATATGAATGAATATCTATAGTGCTTACCATAAAGCCAAACAGTGCCCTTGTTATGTGCCAGAAAGTACACAGATATAATAATATAAACAGCAGCAATGGATTCCCCAAAGCAAGCATACAAAGTGCCAGAGTAGTAAAACATTACAGAACTACACTATGTTATACTATATTGCATTTTGTTTTCAGGCAAGAGTAAACACAGGAGTATTCCTTTAAAGTGTTATAGCCATAAGGCCACATATGTGATTGATGGGATACAATGCACTCGCTGTACTATGTATAGTGTATAATGAAAAACCATAAAGGATATTGATGATAGACTATCCGAGCACACAGAAGACAATTAAAATCAACTAATTGCATGACATCTTAAGGAGTATGGCTCAGTTACTGTTTAGGGTAGAGTCCTGCAGTGGGTCAGGTATCCGTGGGTTATCCTCAAAAACAGCAGGTACCCTGTGTGTTGTGGGTTTGATTTTTGGATGTGGGTGTGGATGCAGGTCTATAGGTTGTGGGTCAGGGTGGGGTTCTTATCTACATTTTTTATATTACATTATCTATATAGTTACATAGTTAAATTGGGTTAAAAAAAAAAGACAAAGTCCATCAAGTTCAACCCCTCCAAATGAAAACCCAGCATCCATACACGCACCCCTCCCTACTCCTCACATAAATTATTTATACCCATATCTATATTAACTATAGAGTTTAGTTTTACAATAGCCTTTGATATTATGTCTGTCCATGAAATCGTCCAAGTCCCTCTTATAGTCATTAACTGAATCAACATCACAACATCACCCGGCAGTGCATTCCACAACCTCACTGTCCTGACTGTGAAGAACCCCCTATGTTGCTTCAAATGAAAGTTCTTTTCTTCTAGTCTAAAGGGGAGGCCTCTGGTACGGTGATCCACTTTATGGTTAAAAAGGTCCCCTGCTATTTGTCTATAACAGGTAGGGTTGCCACCTTTTAAAAAAAAAAAAAAAAAATACTGGCCAGTGATGGGGGGAGGATAATAAAGGGGCGGGATGTGATGAAAAAAGGGGTGGGGCCGATGAGGTGCTATGCAAAAGAGGCGGAGCCATGGGGTAGCATCACAAAAGCCGATGAAAATGTACGTTTTCATCGGCGGGCAAGGGATTTTGTAAATGGTATTACAAATTACCGGCAGCTACATTGCCGGTAAATTTGTAATACCGGCCCCGGCAGGTGTTTTTACTGGCTAGGCCGGTAAAATACCAGCCGGGTGGCAACCCTAATAACAGGGGTCCTCAACCTTTTTTTACCTGTGAGCCACATTCAAATGAAAAAAGAGTTAGGGAGCAACACCAGCATGAAAAGGTCCCCTGGTGTGCCAAATAAGGGCTATGATTGGCTATTTGGTAGCCCCTATTTTAGACTGGTAGCCTACAAGAGGCTCTACTTGGCGATATACTTAGTTTTTATGCAATTAAAACTTGCTTTCAACCTCGGAATTCTACAATAAGCACCTGCTTTGAGGACCCTGAGAGCAACATCCAAGGGGTTGGAGAGCAACATCTTGCTCACGAGCTACTGGTTGGGGATCCCTGGTCTATAATGTCCTCTAACGTAATTGTAAAGTGTAATCATATCCCCCCGCAATCGCCTTTTTTCCCAGAAAAAACAACCCCAACCTTGACAGTCTCCCCTCATTATTTAACTCTTCCATCCCTCTAACCAGTTTAGTTGCACTTAGTCTCTGCACTCTCTCCAGCTCATTTATATCCCTCTTAAGGGCTGGAGTCCAAAACTGCACTGCATTTACTCCTTTAAACATTTGTAAACATTTTTTCTGTCTCACCCACTTCTGATTATGTCACTTCCTGTTTAATGACCAAACATAAAAATGTGGGTTGTGGGTCCGAGTCGCAGGTCTGAGTTTCAAAAATTGATTATGCACAGGGCTCTAGTTTAGGGTAATTGATTTGATTTCAGAATTGGAACCTTATGGGAGTACCTCTACAGTAAGAGTGTTTTTTTTCCTCCTATAGTTAGAATTTTTACGATGATCCTACTCAATATCCATTGCCAATGGCATAACAAGATGTTATTGGGCCCCACAGCGAATTCGTTTTAGGGCCCCAACATATCCTGCTGCAGGAATCTAAATAAGGCATTATTCCCATTTTCCCATTGTGGAATCGCGTTTGTTATTTACAAGTGGGGGCAAATTTATCAAGGGTCGAATTCAGAGTTTATGGGAGTTTGTAAAAACTCCTATAAACTCGCATAAACTCAAAATTCGACAAAAAAACAGACCAAATTAGAATTTTTCAAATTCGGGTGAATAAGATCGACCTGCAAACTTGAATCAAATTAGATCGAATTCGATTAGTTTTTTCACACCGAATGATAAAAAAAAATGTCAACAAATGAATCCAAATTAATTGTAGGAGGTCCCCCATAGGCTAAAACACCAATTCGGCAGGTTTTAGATGACAAATAGTCAAATTTGAATGCTTAAAGGAACAGATGCATTTTGAAATTTTTTTTTAAACTCGAATAAAATTTGGACTATTTCTTAGTTGAATTACACTAAAATAAACAAAATTTTAAAAATTCTAATTTTCAATTTGACCCTTGATATACCTGCCCCATAGTGTTGAGTAAAATTACTCGCTGTGAAAATGACGCCCATAGGGGTAAATTCACTAACCGGTGAAAATTATCCAAAAAAAAAACAAAAAATGAAGACTATACATTAAAGAGATTTATTCATCATTCACTACAGTCCAGTGAATTTATTTTCACAATTACATTTTCCTTTAAATATTTGCCTTTTAGTAGAGATTCTATATACAAAAATAGTTGACGTCACCTGTACAAATGTACAAAGATAATAGCGTAAGACGTGTAACCAGCTGATTTTGTCCGGGAAAGCGATGTTTGGACAGGCAGCATATTTCTTAAGAAACGCTCACTTGTTTATTTTATTGGCACATACAGGACATTGCAAGACATCAAGAGACAAATACAACACACCATAACACTTCCATGGAGTCAAAGTATTACACTTACACTCTTTTAAAAAAATAATAATAAATAAATAAAATTTTGTACAGCCAAAATAAGATCCAAAAGAAGACTGGTTGTTTCCCAAAATAAAACTATATGAGCGCAAGCAGTTACAAAATTATATTTTACTTATCAGCAGAAGAATTACAGAGAAGGCCAATAAGAGTTTACAAAATATGAGATTTACTGTATAATAGATTCTGACATGTCATTTGATACCATAAATATACTTTACTAATAGATATATATTTATATATAAAAAAAAATCAACAATCCAATGAATACTTTCCCCCCAAGTTTAAGACACTATTTTAATTATCCTATCAGCAAATGAGATAGATTAACCCTTAAATCGACAGCACCAAGCAATGAAGTCTGGCATTGAGAAAAGAGTGATTCTCCCCCCAATATTGTGTTCTTCCCCCACAGTGAAAAGTTTAAAGTGCTGATCCCACCGTGGGTGCAATACTAAATTTAGACAGAACTCAACTCCATTACAGTTTTAGGGCAGAGACACACCTGGAGATTCAGGGAGATTAGTCGCACGGCAACAAATCACCTCTTCTTCAGGCGACTAATCTCCCCAAACTGCCTTCCCGCCGGCTAGAACCTAAATAGTTAGCGGGATGGCACTTGGTGCACTTCACTTTCTGAAGAGGCCTCACGAGGAAACTCCAGACGACTTTGATTCTAGCTAGCGGGGAAGCAGTTTGGGGAGATTAGTCGCCCGAAGAAGAGGCGATTTGTCGACTAAATCTTCTCATCTGTCTCTGCCCTTCTGCTAATTAAAGTGAAAAGATAGCATATTATTTTGCTTTAATAGACACATGTGGGGCCAGTGAGGCCCTGTGAAAAATATACACACACACACACAGAGGGTGCAACTGTCATTTCCATTTCTCTACACCTTAAGGGTCAGGGCACGCAGGCAGATTTGGGGAGATGAGTCGCCCGGAGACAAATCTCCTCTTCTTCACGAGGAAAGTTTGGGTGACTTTGGAAAACAAATTGCTCCGAATGCCTTCCCTTATTCAAGGCAGTTTAGTCAACCCGAAGAAGAGGAGATTTGTCGCCAGGCAAATAATCTTCCCGAATCTGCCTGTGTGCCCTGACCCTTAACTTGAGCCCCATTTCTACTGCACCTGAAACAAACACCTTTTAAAATCATGGACCAAACTAAGTGTCACTGGAACAAGATAGAGCACACCCACGGCAGCCCTTAACGATAGTAGCTTGGTGCTCAGTATCAGAGGACACGGCAACCTCCTAAACAGATACAGGAACAGAATATACTGGCACACAAAGCTTTGCAGCAGGCGAACCCTTGCTTTAACCCTTTAACCCTTGCTTTAATTCAAAAAGTGTGGAATTTTTGAATTAAAGCAAGGGTTCACCTGCTGCAAAAGCTTTGTGTGCCAGTATATTCTGTTCCAGACTAAGTGGCAACATCAAGGAGGAAAGTGCAGTAATATTAATTAGTTTGTCTAGCCTCTCAAAGTATGCCTGCTTCAGTGTGCAATAACATGAACCATTTGTGAACACTGATAAATTTACTAGTGTGGCCCCTTGCCTAGCCCTGGTTTTATTAGGTGTGGGAGACAATTCCACCCTTGGCAATCCTTTGTTTGGTAGAAAGAGAAGTCTCTCTTGTCCACATATGAGGGAAAGCAAACATTCTGTGTTCATCAACAAGGCTATATGGGGCATACCATGTTAAGTGAGTTGTAAGTGTGCATAGAAATGCTTACATTTATATACGCGGTCTGGAACATACCGTATATACTCGAGTATAAGCCGTCCCGAGTATAAGCCGAGGTACCTAATTTTACCTCCAAAAACTGGGAAAGCTTATTGATTCGAGTATAAGCCTAGGGTGAGAAATGCAGCAGCTTCTGGTAAGTTTCAATCAAAAAATTTAGGGTTTCTGCTCCCATTGGAGGTGCCTGCGTCTCGTTTTTGGATGCCGGCGACCATTCTTGGACGCCAGCGAATATTCTTGGAGACTATTCTTGTACGCCGGCGACTATTCTTAGGCGCCGGCAACTATTCTTAGATGCCGGCGGCCGTTTTTGCGCTTGACCCGAGTATAAGCCGAGGTAGAGTTTTTCAGCATATTTTGGGGGCTGAAAAACTCGGCTTATACTCGAGTATATACGGTACTCTGCCACCGCACAGGGGTAGTAAAAGATGTGGTACTGCAGCTATTGCTGAAATACAAATGCCTAGTTGGCTTTTAAAAACAGCAGAAAGTTTTAAAGCAGCAAAATAATGGTGTTCTCCAGCTCAGGAAAGATTTTCAGCTCGTTGAGGCATCTTCTCCAAGGTGGGCCATAGAATGTGTTCTAAACACTATCATCCAATACAATTTGGGGCGCTCATCAGAATAGTCACGCGCATAAAAATTGTCGTGTGCCAAAATTATTCGGACGCCCATTGACTTTAATGCATTTGGTGCGTGTATAAAAATTGGTGTGGGCGTCAAAATAATTTTGACTCCCATAGACTTCAATGCGTTTCGTAAACGTTTTCGCTAATTTTGATGTAAATTCGGGACAAATTCGCGCATCACTGCCTGCTACCACTTACATTAATGGAGATATACAGATAAGGGGATTTAAATAAATAGAATATAAGCCCTGGTTATATAGTATGAGGCAGGGTTGCCAACCATTTGATTGTATCCCTTGCTTTTTTATCTGTAACTACAGGAACATACTAAGTAATAAGAATCTCTTTCAGACAGCATATTATTTTGATGCAAAATTATGCTCCGTCCCTCGATAAAACCCTTGAAGCAGGCAATATGGAAAATAAGGTATATTTTGCCTTTAAGGGAAAGAAAACTATTGCTTTTATGCTGGGGAAAAAAGTACAGAAACTTTAAGGGTCAGGGCACACCGGTAGATTTGGGGAGATTAGTCGCCCGGTGCCAAATCTCCTTTTCTTCAGGGTGACTAATCTCCCCGAACTGCCTTCCACCGGCTATAATAAAAATCACCAGTGGGAAGGCACTCGGAGCGATTAGTTTCCAAAGCTACCCAAAGTTGACCCACGAGGAAACTTCAGACGACTTCAGAAAACGGATCGCTCCGAGTGCCTTCCCGCCGGCGATTTTCATCATAGCCGGTGTATGGCAGTTCGGGGAGATTACTCGTCCCGAAGAAGAGGAGATTTGTCGCCGGGCGACTAATCTCCCCGAAGCTGCCTGTGTGCCCTGACCCTTATACACATCTTGTTGTGAAAGTTACAAAACCTCCTTTAGTACAGGAGGAAAAGGTTGAGCTGCTGGAAGGGACACTGACTGGTCTGGCTGCTGTTTCTCGGAAACACCTAAACAAGCAAAAGGGTTAGCAGTGCTGTGACTCTTTTCAAAATGCACCTTCATGCCAGACACAAGGGAAAACCTCCGCACAATCTTTTACAGTAAACACAAACCGGTGTTTTATTACCCTAAACAATGGAAAGATGCAAATTGTTAGTATCGGCAAACGGAAATAAAAATCATTTTCAAGTAATTTAACCTTTGAATACCATACGGCAGATTTACACTGGTAGGTCCCCAGCAACACCGCTGTTAACATCGCTCAAGGAAAACGCTCTATTTCAAATTACGCTTAATATATGCAATTTAGTAAGGGCCCTGCCAATATTTGTGCTCTGGTTCAGTCCCTCAGCTTGAGAATCATCTGCCCACAAGAGGGCACGTTATGCCTCAGACACCCTGCAGAAGATGACAAGAATCAATGTCTCCTGTGTTAGCTAAAGGAAATATTCAAGAACCTCAGCTCACAAATTCTCTAGGGGAAACCAACAACTCGAATGTTTAGAGAGAGAGTCCTGTTTATTCTGCTATTAGCTACAAACATTCACAATAGCTCCCCCTGCCATTTGTACATGGTACTACAATTTTATAAATTACAAAGAGGCTGGTATGCAGTCGCCTATTATTTTAGAATTTTGGAGACCTCAAAAAGGACCCAGTACTTAGGGCGATTTAATAATGTGGGCCCTGCCCCACCCCATGACATTGGTAAATGCACTCATTGAGCCCAAAAACTTCCCATAAACACCAGATTTAATTTGCATAACCAAAGGCTTCATTGTGAATGATTGTCTTAATTGGTCTTTTTATATGTAAAACAGATAATATAAATAAAATACTTTTTACCTGTTTCTGCAGGACTGAATCTCTGGAAAGGCAATTAATGGTAAACAAAAGAAACTTTCCACCTATTGCAAAAAAAAACTAAAGGATGCAAGAAACCAAAATTAAAACCTACCTGCCTAATGTCCTACTGTATAGCTTTACCAAAACCTCTCATTTGCAGCCCTGGTGAAGCAATAGAACCTCAAAGCATACAAAAAACTAAAAGTGCTAAGTGCAAAGTTATGCAGGACCAGTGTAAAATCAGAAGCCTAATCTGCTCCTATGCCTTTAAGGTGCATTTGGCAATACTGTATGGGAATCACTGCTTCAGTTGAGTTGACCAAAGGTCTTTATTAGGGACGGCTGCCTAGTCTTTTTAATAAAAGGGAGAAAGTTGAACACTATAGTATAACAGCATCCATTGATCATTCTAAGTCATCGAGGCCTCTGTCTCATATAAATGACACTTTAAATCCGGCCTTCGTTTCTTTCACTTGTTTGAATGTTGAGGTCATTGATCCTAATAAAATGTTCAATAAAATACTGCAAGATAAACTGAGAGGTTGTATAGAGAAAGGTAATCAAAAAAACAAGCCTCACAGTTAATCTGCATTTCTGTTTCCCGGGGTCCCTGGCATTTTACGTGCTTTCTAAGCGTTTACGTTTCTAAGCGACACTGGTCTATTTTTGTATGAAAGAGTGATATGTAACCACTCTCCACAGCTTACCCACTTTGTATTCCCAGGTGAATTACCTTTTCTTTTACTTTTTCCCCTCCATTTATGAACGATTCAACCATGAAGGTTACTAAGTGAGGTTTTGCCTTTCAGTTAAAGGGGAATTCCGGCTTCCAAACCTAAATTTGATAAAGAGGCTACATAACACAGAAACCCCGAATATACCCATCACAGTTACCCATTAGGGATGTGCGAATTTGACCAGTTTCATCCAAAATTCGCTGCTGGCGAAATGTCGCAGACGCCCATTAAAGTCTATGGGCGTCATAATAATTTTGTCGCGCATTGAATTTTTTTTTGACGCGTGTCTTTTTTTTGGACGCACACTGCCATACAAGTCTATGGTCGTAATTTTTGAAAAAATTTGTCCATCCCTATTACCCATTTCTTTAAAAAGTATGAATAAATGGCATTTTCTATGTTGAAATCCAGCTGTTTAACAGTTCTTCTCTTTCTGCATCATTTGAAATCCCGGCAGGGAAGGAGGGACTAAACACTGATGTTACAAATTGTAACAACTTCTCCACAGCTTACAGACAGCATGCAGGAACTACATAACCCACAATGCATTGCACTGGGATGTTCCTTTCCTTATTGAAATCACACGTGCAGGGAATTGTGGGGTTTGGAGGATGCAGACTGAGGAGAGATTGCTGCTGATACAAAGTAACAGTAGTCAGCCAGCTCAGCAAAGTAGTCAGACAGCTCAGCAGGAGAGCAGGGGGCTAGACTTAGGGAACTATTTCAAACCAAACAAGTCTGCATATTTTTTAATTGCAAAGTTGCTTGAAATTATGTTTACTTTTCAAAAAGCTTAAGTTATGTTTGTATGGAGTTCCCCTTTAAACATATGGCTTTTAGGTACTTTTGGCGTACCTTCATGCAAAATATGTTAACTCTTTGAGGGAGGGATAAAAATATAGCATTCCCGTTATTGTATGTTCTGCATGTGATTAAATAATCATCCCTAATGGTCAGAACCACACAGTGTTTTTGGTTTAACACAATTTTTTTTGCAGATTTGCGTGTAATACATTTTTAACTGAGTTTTACCTTTTATAAGCACCAGTAGCATGAAATGTGCACTCGTTACCATTGCTATAATTGGCCTGTATTTTGAATCACAGCTGTTCTGTGGGCAGAATACCCTGTGTTTAATACAGAATACATAGAGCCCTGCAGTTCCCAAAACTCTTATGGCTCTTGTACAAGATTCTCAAGCACCTTCTATAATAAAAACATGAAAGGTCACAGCTCTAGTATACAACAATGTTATTCCATAGCTGTAGTGACATTTTAGATAGCATTCCCTTAATAAAGGAATCTAAGAGTAAGAGGAATCAGAAGATATGAACAACAGGCTAAAATTGGCAAGGCTATTTAAAGCACCATATTTTATACTTTTTTTGTTTTTTAGACTGCAATACAGAACAATGCTGGTTAGTTAAAGCCCAACTAATAGTATCCTGGTGCATCCCTTAAAATCATTGTGTTACTACTATATGAAAGGACTTTGAAAAGGCCCCCAGTTAGATTAATGGTTACAATGTAAAAGCTATGCTCATAATTTTATGTCTTGGCACATTCTATTGTAGAGCACCATTATTTGTTTCACCATAGGCTCCTAAACAATCTCAATAGTCCCAGTTTAGCCGTATGGTGAACAAGGAAGACAAGATGTTCGAGAACACAGACACTTAATGCCCTGGTATGCAATGCTCCTTGTGGAAACTATACTCTACGTTCATTTCAAAGAAAATTTTTGTAGCCAACCAAAGTGAGACCTCTGTGACAAACATCATTTTGTAGCAGTCGGTGCTTGCCTCAGTTTCCAAACACAGATGGCTATTTGTATATGTGTTAAGAAAGTGACAGAACTTAGAAATGACAAGCCTTGTCTAAAATACAAATTCAAATCAATAGCAGACAAGCTATTCATACAAAGCACCAGTTTTAGTAGACTTCAAAAGCCATGTACTGCAGATAAAGGCCGATAAAAGCTGTCGACAAAGTTGGCAGGTTATTGGCCCGCGTGTGGGGCCATCTGACGGGCGTCCCCGATCGGGTAGGGTAAAAAACCGCGGCCATATCCATATGTTGATGCAGCCTGCGATCCCACCATCCGTATTGCCTCCATTCTGTTCTGTTCATTGGGCCCTAGGGCCCACGATCGGATCAGCCCGATATCGCCCACCTCAATGTGCATATCGGGGAGAGATCCACTTGTTTGGCAACATCGCCAAATGAATAGATCTCCCTGTGTATGGCCACATTTAGTCTCTGTTTCAATTTAAAGGGGGTTTTCACCTTTTTAGTTTGATGTAGAGAGTGATATTCTGAGACAATTCTTTTATTATTTGTGAATAATAATTAGTCATTCTATAACATACTAAAAGTTAACTTAAAGGTGAACCACCCTTTAACATGGAAGGCTTGCCCATTATCACTCATTTGATA
Source organism: Xenopus petersii (assembly GCA_038501925.1). Classification (NCBI taxonomy): domain Eukaryota; kingdom Metazoa; phylum Chordata; class Amphibia; order Anura; family Pipidae; genus Xenopus; species Xenopus petersii. The sequence goes on along the minus strand of CM076687.1, from coordinate 97,222,784 downwards.
GGCTTTGAAGGATTTCTATTCATATATAAAGGATGGCTAGCTTGGATTTTACCACCTCTATAATGGTAGCCTCTGAGCTACTATACTAGCCGATTTATCTGAAGAAACAAAAAAAAAAAAGTCAACTGCTTTGCCCATGAATGTCAGTTTTGAGGCCAGAGTGGCTGCAAGGTTATTTCAAATTGCCATTCATAACAGAGGTAAGTCCATAAGAAAAATATACCATTGGGTGATTGTAATAGAGTTTGATACTCTAAGTTCCTAAACCAAATATAATGGTTCCCGAGTTCCAGGCTAATTGTTTGGCTCACCAAGAATTACAGATAGTGGAACACAGCTTAGGAGATATGAGATGAGAAATACATACAAATTTGCAGAGGTCAATAAAAAAGGAGGGGACTTCAGTATCAATATCTGCACTTTGTTTTCATAGATATACCAAAAAATTGGATTTCTCTACAATGGCATATTTCAGGTAAGAGGCTTTTATCTGGAACAGACATGCATTTAAAGGGATACTGTCATGGGAAAAAATGTTTTTTTCAAAATGAATCAGTTAATAGTGCTGCTCCAGCAGAATTCTGCACTGAAATCCATTTCTCAAAAAAAGCAAACAGATTTTTTTATATTCAATTTTGAAATCTGACATGGGGCTAGACATTTTGTCAATTTCCCAGCTGCCCCTGGTCATGTGACTTGTGCCTGCACTTCAGGAGAGAAATGCTTTCTGGCAGGCTGCTGTTTTTCCTTCTCAATGTAACTGAATGTGTCTCAGTGGGACATGGGTTTTTACTATTGAGTGCTGTTCTTAGATTTACCAGGCAGCTGTTATCTTGTGTTAGGGAGCTGCTATCTGGTTACCTTCCCATTATTCTTTTGTTTGGCTGCTGGGGGGGGGGGGAAAGGGAGGGGGTGATATCACTCCAACTTGCAGTACAGCAGTAAAGAGTGATTGAAGTTTATCAGAGCACAAGTCACATGACTTGGGGCAGCTGGGAAATTGACAAAATGTCTAGCCCCATGTCAGATTTCAAAATTGAATATAAAAAAATCTGTTTGCTCTTTTGAGAAATGGATTTCAGTGCAGAATTCTGCTGGAGCAGCACTATTAACTGATTTTTTTTGAAAAAAATGTTTTCCCCATGACAGTATCCCTTTAAGCAAGATAATAAAACTCAGATGCAGGCATTGGACAAAGGAATTTGTCATTTATCTTGCATTTATGTTTCAGGAATTCCCTGAACTTATCCCTTGCAGCCAGAAGGGTTCAATTGGTTTGATATATGGGCAATCAACAAGTAATGGGGATTATCCTTTAGAAGCCTAGAGCTTAGCAACACACCCATTTTAAATGAGGTTTCGGCCCCTCTCTCGCCCTGTCAGAAAAGGTAACTTACTGAAATGCAGAACATTTAAATAGAGCCATTGGCAGCTCATTCTCAATCCAAATGTAGCCTTTCAATTGAGGTAGAGCACCTGTTGTGTTGAGATTAATGAAACAGCGAGAGAAACAATCTCTTAAAGGCTCCCCTGCGTTGCGCTTTGTTCCATTCAGCCGAAGGGGAGTTCAGGAGTAGACGCACTCAATTATTGTAAATGGGGCTGTACTCACACCGACACATGTAAGCGCCAAACGCAGGTGTGACGCAGCATGTTGCATTTCACCTGCGTTTGGCGCATACATGCGTCTGTGTGAGTACAGCCCCCTTCACAATAACTGAGTGCGTCCACTCCTGCTCTCGTCTGCGGCTGAATGGAAGAAAGCACAACGCAAGAGAGCGTGTGTAACAGCCTCAAAGATGCATATATCCTACACTGCTTATTTATAAGCATTTAGAAAAATAAAAACAACCTTGACTTGAAATACAGCTCCCAGCAAACCTAACAAGCCAACAGCTGGGAAGAAAGGATTTGACAGACTTTCCAAATAGGATGGCAATCTGTGCTTCAGATGTGGGAGCTGCAGTATAAAATGCCATTGATTTGACATCTCAAATTGACACCAATGGAAAATACAGAATTATCTAGCTCTTCTACTACTGGATCAGTAAAATATATATACACCTCATTCACTGCTGGTTGCCAAATAAGGTTTTACTAATATAATAAAATAAACCTTCAAGTAAGACACATGGAAGTTTTCTATTGGTGGATATGTTCATGCTCTTCAGTGTCAGTCTTAAGGTGGCCATAGACGTAGAGATCTGCTCATTTGGGTGATGTCTCCAAACAAGCAGATCTCTCCCCAATATGCTCACATTGAAGTGGGCGATATCAGGCTGATCCGAATGTGGGTCCTAGGGCCCAATGATTGGTTCATAATGCATCAGATACGGGCGGGCGGATCGCGGGACACATACACGCACAGATGCAGCCGCGATCCGACAGGATTTTTTAACCTGCCAGATCAAGATCTTGCCGACTTTCGGCCAGATATCGATCCTGAAAGTCCGTCGGATGGCCCCACACACGGGCCAATAAGTTGCCGATTCGATCTGTCGTCGGCTTTTATCGGCCCGTGTATGGGGGCCTTCAGATGTACAGGGCACGAAAAGCTGATCTAAGTAGCCAATCTGGTTTATCCTTATACCAAGGGAAAACTGAATGCACTATTCATAAAACAAATGTAACTCATAAGAGATATGTTGCGTCATGCCACATATTTAATATAAATCACTGCTCACCTAGAATGAATAAAATATCCTTATTCCAATGCCCCAACAATTACGACTCCTTATCCACTGGCCCAAGAGAGTTTTCTCTAATTGCAAGGAAGTCATATACAAGTATAATACTTGACTTTTTCTTTCTGGGTACAGACCAGAGTGGGACATTTGCAAACTTAAAATTAAGGTAAGTAAACATTTGCAGTAGACATATATATATATTTTAGTATATATTTAGTATATATATATATATATAAGTAGACATATATATATATATATATATATATATACTAAATTCATGATAAATTAAAAATGATGTTTTTCTTTGTTCACAAAGACATAAATGCTACAAGTACGACTGAAGTCCAGCTACCCACCACCCCCATAAATTTTCCCCGTATCTGCTTCCTGGACTCACAGGCAATTCATCTGGATGCATAGGGCAGAACATAGAAAACTTTAAAGTATTTTATTTAGAACTCCAAAGTTCAACACATGCCCTAGTTTAGGGTGAAAATTTGAAGCCTGAAAATGATGCACAGCATCGAAAAAGAGCTTCCCCCCCCCTATATTTAATAACAGTGTTAATTGTGTCATAACCTACGACATGTAGTTGGATTACATTTCAAAAGAGAAATAATAGGGTATTGAATAGCTTTTGTTTCTTATCACAAGTAATAACAAAAGTCTGTTAGCTTTCTGTTAAGAAATTTCAGCTTATTCACCAGCAACAAAAACTAAAAAAAATGTTGTGATGATGGTCGCTTGTAACAACGTGAATTGTGACATGGTGGTTTGCACATAAGTGCTTTCCCCCAAACTAACTAGCTACAATATGAAGACTACATGAGGCATGCGGGTGTGTTCAATCGACCAATACGAAACTTCACTGCCCCCCATCCTTGTTGCTGCCGGAAGGAAAGCATTTGCTGGCCTCTCCGACAGAAAAGGAGTCATTGAAAAGAAAAACACTTTCTGGTAGGATTGCCCATTTTCTACTGGACGGAGTTTTCTATGTCATTTATTGAAATGCATATGTCTACTACCAGAATAATATTCCAAATCCATTTTGCCGTTGTTGTTAATTTTGGTTGATATTGCATTTTGCCGTTGTTGTTAATTTTGGTTGATATTGGCTATTGTGTGTAAGGCAATCTCTAGACAGAAGTTAGCGCTCTTCCTGCCCAGCCCCCAATAGACCTTTGACACCACAACCTATATTTGCACAAAAGAGCAAACAGCTCTTTGGGTCAGAAGATATGCTTTCCAACATTCTCAATACAACGATACACTCAGATGATGATTTGTGCATTGGACCCTCTTCCCTTGTTCCTTCTGTTCTCTGTGATAGCACAGCTGGTCCTTATGCAAGTCTTGGCACCTCTCTGTGAAAATTGATGTACAAAACCCCATGCTGGCTTTGCCTTCTACCTAGTTTGCATGTCTACCCAGTATCAAGGATCTGGTAGATCAGATGTATCTACTATGACTTTAATAAAAATAGTATCATCTTTAATGTACGTCCCATTCTCCAGGACAGTTTGGGCTACAAACACTGGGCAGCCAGAAGCAATGTTCATTTCTCCTGTAGGTTTTTTGAAGCTACTGCTGTTTGGGTCCGGTTTGAATGCATCCCCTAAATGGCGCCGTGATGGTCCTTGGTCCATTAACATGAGGCTAACTTTCTGTTTAAAAGGCCAAGGAAGCAATGCATCATATTCTCCTCTCATTATTACAAAGAATAGTGATAAATGCGTCCCTTTTCCCATCCCGTCGCCGTTTAGATACACTCTTGCGCACATCTTGTAGCCAAAATATCCCGTGTAAAAAGGCTGGCTGTACAACGAGAGGGTTTTCCCCATAACTGCCTCTTGCTTCCTTCTTTTGTAGTCCCTGATTTTCCAGATCAGCACCCCATTATAACTTGCTGTTTCCAGCACTTGGAATCTAAGATCCATGTCGGCCAGCCTGATGTCATGAACACTGAGCATCTGGTCATGTCTGTTGATCTGCGTCTCTAAAACACCTATCAAAAATATAACGTATCATTAGTAAAATGAATTGCATAAGTCCTCTGCCAGATCATTTTGGCCTACATTCATTTCCTTAATTATCTTATAACTCAGGAACCCACACTGGATTGTAATACAAGACAAGAGTGGTTATGCCTTCTATGCCAAAAGTTAAGGTGCATGGTAGTGAACCCAGGAAAAAACCTAGGCATAGTTAGGAGAGGATGGAATATTCCGACCAGAGAAAAACATCAAGATGTGTAGTTGGGTCCATCATGTCTTCCTAATTAAAACGGAATTTTCTTTTAGAAAAGGTTTTGCTTTATCCTTTACTTTGAAAAAAAGACAAGAAGGCAGGACAATAAACCCATGTAAGAGTCATCTTTAAATATCATTAAAAAATAAACAAAATAACAGTTGGAATATGTCCTGCCAGGGTCCCAGAATTATTTTTGTACGGGGCTCAGTGATTTCTGATGGCATCCCTGGCTGTAAGGTAAACCAGCTGAATGTATCTCCAGGAGCAATTTTGGAGGCACAGGAACAAGCACAGTTTGTCAAAGTAAAAACAGGACTTGGATAATAATTTCATTAGCATCTGCAAGCAACACAGCACAACTTATGGTATAATTACCACTAAGCATTGTTATAGATGGTTTTAACTAACTTCAGAACTGACACATTTGCATTTCGATGTCTTTTGTGCAGTGGTGGATTAATAACATGAGGAGCCCCTAGATTACATCCACATAGGGCCCCATCTAGACTACTCCTGCACCCAAGCTCTAAATGCTGGGTCAGATTCAGCACTTAAACAGTGACGTCACTGAATCTGCACTGATTCTGGCGCACGCAAGCGCATTTGCCTTCCTTCTTCTCCCAACAGGTGCACCCGAATGGACCCAGCAGTGCAAATAAAAAGAAATATAAAAAGAAAAAAGAAATGGGGACCTGGTCACACATAGCCTAGGTTAACCTGTGCATTAATCTGCCTCTGCTCTTGTGTGTGTTCTGCTGGTCTGACTAGAATGGAGGCATAGGCAAGAGAAAGTGATCTTAGCAAGTGTAAAAGCATATTTTCCAACAAGGGGTACTTTTTTATTATAATACACAAGTTTTAGTGTGTCATGTGACAAAAATGACATCAGAACTCATGTTTATAACTGATGACATCAGCACTCACCGTTTATAAGGATATAATTTACAAGATATTCATGGCTTTTGTGTATGATATAGCAATACCTGTAGAACACTACCATAAAGTGAAAAGGGGCAGTGTGCACTTCATACAAAAATGACAAGAATCTTCCTCTCACCTGGATTCCAAGATGCTGCATTTTTGGCCATAATTTCTAACTGTGACAGACGATTTTGTAAAGATTCGTAATTGCTCTTCATTCCATCAGCTTCATCTCCAGTTTGGCGCAGATTTCTTATTTCCTTGTCCAAGTCCTTTAGCTTATCTGCTTGCCCCTCTATCACTCTCTGTAAAAAATGCAATGGCAGGAAGACACTGCAATTAGTGCCTATGGAGACGTTCAGTTCTAGCATAATGGAGCAGTGTACAAGAGATCTAGCTGAACATAAACTCATTTGGATCAGGAGAGAAGTGGGAAACAAAACAGGGTCCTTCAGAAGAACAGTCAGTATAGAAACACACATACAGCTGCACATTGGAAAGAACAGAACAAATGTCTGTACAAATCTAAATGGAATAAACAACAACCTGCCTTGTACTTGATGGTAACTAAATTCATACTGGTGGCAAAACAATACCAATGGGTTTATTTAAAACAAAACAAATTTTTAGCAGACTGCTAGGGGGTTATTTACTAAAATCCGAAAATTTCTCTCTATTTTCTTAAACCATTCAATCAAATTCCCTTGCATTTTTACCCTATTTATCAATAAACTAACTAATAAAAATCTGTTGCAGGGAAAAGATTTGATATTGTGCGATTTTTTTGATTTGATGCCTGAAAAACTCAGATTTTTTCAGATTATCACACGAAAAGCACAAATTATTCGGATTATTATAAGAAACCCAGCACAGATCATGATATCTTCCAATTGTAAACAGGGCATCTTGCCATTGACTTCTACAGTACATGACCGTGGCAGGTTTGAGATGGAGTACTTTTATTATTAAGACTTTTTGACAGCATCGGGGTTTAATAAATCACTAAAAATTCTAGTGTTTTTTTCCTCTGAAAAAATGGTGTTTTCCCATGGTTCCAACCAGAAAAAAAATAGGCCTTATTAAATAACCCCCATAATGTCTGCCAAATGTGCCAAATGTGATATTACAGGAAAAGATCACTTATCTTGGTCGGATCTTTCCGGAATTTGGGTCTTCTAGAAAATCCTTTAAACATTTAGGGGGTTATTTATAAAAAATCTATTTTTTTTAAATAAAAAAAAGTCCAACTAAACTAGAATACATGATTTACTATTATTTATCATAAAAAAAAAAACCACAAAAAATCGAATAGGAAAAACTGCAACTTTTTTGGAATTGTCGTTAGAAAAGCATGAGTTTTTCAACTGTTGCGCAAACTGTCCACCCAAAAACTCAGATTTTTTTCAGATTTTTGCCCGAAATCTTCGGGTTATTGCACAAAACCCAGTGCACATCAAAAAATCTTTGGGACTTCTACCATTGACTTATATGCAACCTCGGCAGTTCTGAGATGCCGGATTTTTGGATTCAGACTTTTTACTACCTGATATAATAAATCCTGAAAAATACGTGTTTTGGGTTTTTGGCAATCGGAATTTAGAAAATAACCCCCTATGTTTTGGGCTTCTGTACCAGCCCAAGGCAACCACAGTCCTTTAGCAGTAAAGATCTGTGTCTCCAAAGATGCCCCAGTAGCTCCCCACCTTCTTTTCTGCTGATTCACTGCACATGCTCTGTGCTGCTGTCACTTAATGAGTTTAGGGACCACTCACAATATACAGTAGACATAGAATATAAATGTCACAATATAAGGCTAATTAGTAATTAATACAGATAATTACTACATGGCAGCATAGAAACCAGTGCAATTAGCATCAGAATTTCATAATCAGCAAACCTGTAGCATCACCTTATATTACAGGGGAAGCTCATTTTCTGCTGGATAATTAGTGAGGAGCCCTAAGCTTAGCTTCTCAACAGCCAATCAGAGCCCACTGAGCATGTGAGTGTCACAGACACTTTCCAAGATGGTGACCCCCTGTGACAAGTTTGAAGTCCTGGATCATTGCTGCTATTGACAAGCTGAAACTTTAGCCTCGTGCAATAAGTTCACTATATAAAATATGGCATTTTTAACTATATTTAGGGTTTAGTTCTCCTTTAACAGGTCTGCTTCACAAACAGCCATATTATGATTTTTTTCCATTTTGAATGCTTATTGCTGTTCACATTTAACCTAACATTTATAATTTGGGTTGCATCAGGGAGAAGTTGTTTGAGGAAGGGAAGCATTCAGCAAGTCTCTCATCTCTTTTAACAGCCACTGATTTTCTTAAATTAAATTCTCAAACCTCCGTCACATGCACAATTACAATTGCCTCACTTCCTTTCCATTGTGACCTTTTATCATAGCCAGTTCTCTTCTCATATTATCACAGTATCTGCAGCTGATTATTCAACGAGAGAATTTCATGCACTGAAGAAACAAGGAAGCAATATGCCTGGAAACCACAGTCAATTTTTATTTTGACACTACAGTTTCCCTGGCACCTTGCATGAGTGATTTCTTTGAAAACATTTGCATTTTATGAGAATTATGGGGGTAAAATACAGAGACGGGTACGAGCCCAGAGGGGACTTTGCAATATGGCTAGGGGGGTTGGAAGGGGAGCCGTGAGACAGCAGCCACAGTGGGCCCTGGGCCCCACAGTCTGACCCCACATAGCAACCGGGCAGCAGTTAGAAAATCAACAGAATGGATGATGCCCAATATGAGTCTTAATTGATATAGAAGTAACAAAAAAAGAATATTCATAAGACTGATGTTTCACGGTCAATTTGTTTTAAGGGTAAGTGCACTGCTGGTCTTACTACTCAGTGACACTGTTTGCTGGGGGACTTGATTTTAAATGCACTACAAATTTGGATATTGTAGGACAGGGGTGCCCAGACTTTGTTACACTGGGATCTACTCTCCAGACAGGTGCCCCTCAAGAGATATACCTTGACAACGTGCCGCAATTTTTTTCACCACACCCATTTTTGTGGCCATGCCCCTAATTACCATGTTCCTTTTACAAAATTGGGCAGGTTATGAAAGTTTGAACACACTCCCTCCCCCTCCATGCCTGCAGCCCTTCCTCCCTTCCCCTCCGTGCCTGCAGCCCTTCCTCCCTTCAACCTCCGTGCCTGCAGCCCACCCTCAGGTGTCCTTCCCCTCTGTGCCTGCAGCCCACCCTCCCGTGTCCTTCCCCTCTGTGCCACCCTCTCTCTCTCCATTCGTTTGTTCGTGCTGCACTTGTCTCCCCTCCCTCCCTGCTGTGCTGCTTGTCTCCCCGCCTCCCCATCATGCCGCTCGTCTCCCCACTCTTCCTCCCTCCCCTTCGTGCCGCTCTGCTCTTTTCTTCAGCCCAGTCAAGCCAAAATGCCCACCCTCTCTCGCTCATTTCCAACACCGGGCCCTAGATCGTGGTCTACCAGGAACATTACCTTGATCAACTTCCTGGGCACCCCTGTTGTAGGACTTACATGCAATGAGAGGCCTTGACGTGGAGCGTGCGCTTAAATATTTTGGCCAAAGTGTGATAATAATGTTTTATACTAATTATTTTTAAAGGCAAACCACACACTGGCAATCTTTTTCTTTCAATTTGTTTTCGCTAACCTGGATACCATACAAATAATGATGGCCAAGTGAAAAGTGACTTAAAACATACTCATCTATATCATACTACCAGTTTATTTAAAGGCAAATGCCCTGTTTAAGACACAGAGTGGAAAGCACTTATCTGTGTTAAGTTTAATTCTATTATAGAAGCAAAGTGATGGCTGGAACCAGAGCGGATGCTTCCTTTAACAGTCCATACACTTACAGTCAAGCAGAAGTAAATATTTAATACTGAATCAGAAAGGGGAAATTCAAAGATTATACAAAGCGCAATGCTGATGGCAGAAACGAAAAAGCGCTTGGTCATTTAACTCTCATGGTGTGGCTATTTTCTCTTCAGAAAATCCCGTAAGTGTGACATGGCAGTGCTGCCAGGGAAATCATTGTAAGGAAATGAGTTACTGATATGATTGCACACAATTCAATTCAAGCGGTTGCCTTCCTGCAAAATGCAGAAGAACTATGAAAATACCCAGCCAGAGTAAAATATCACGCACACTATGGCAACAATGTTCTAAAATATTAATTTCTATACAAGGTGGTGGTTTTCTCCTTGAGTTGATGCCTGACCTGTGACCCTCCAGCTGGGTCTGAATGTGTAGTGACTAATTTATTCTGATATGTAGAAATTAAATACACTTCTGCACATTACTATATTGTTATCACACAGTATATGTAGACACAATCGAACAAAGTTCATGATGGAATACAATATATCCAGTTTGACCTTTATTTACAGTGTATTTTAATAGGTACAATATAAAGGGGCAAGGCAATTGTCCTTTATTGCTTTTATGGCCTGACCTGTGACCTTCCAGCTGGGTCTGAACATCAGTTGTGAGATCTGGAATTTTTAATAAGTCACTGATAGCAGAATATGGTTTGGGCCCCCGTGCAAACAATGGCACAAGTGGCATTTAAATAATTATAGGTATTGGGTGAAACAATGTAGCATTCCATTGGCTCATATTTAGCTGGCCCAAAATAAACTGTTAAAACTCAGCATGCAAAGGGAACTTTTTTTTTGGGTAAAGATTTTATTTCACATTTTCTATAAACATTACATAGTAACGTAAGAGTTAGAAACAGAAGAAGAGAAGAAAGGACAGGAAGAGGTAGTGAGTCCAGTTGTTCATATTAAGCTCAATCATTGGGAAACTATATTAACTAACAATTTTTGTTTGGACAGATTCGTTAACCAATTTTTTCCAAAACCCCAGTGTGGGTGGAGATACCAATTCCACTCTAGTAGTTTCGCTTTCTTTGCGAAATAGAACAGTTGTAGATAATAATAGTACATAATAGTACAGTTGCCCATAGGCAGGTCTCCTACAATCCCCAGGAGACACAGGTTGGGGGAACGAATATTAGGAAAGTCAATTATCCCCTCTAGTTTGGAGCCTTTGGGGTATATTTATCAAACAGTGAAGTTAGAGATCACCACAGTCCACTAGAGTGAAATTCTGACACTCTCCGTTCATTGCTATGGGATTTCTAAAAGAGTATTTATCAAAGGGTGAAAGTGAAAACTCATCCTTTGATAAATATGCCTTTCAAAATCCGATAGAAATGAATGGAGAGTGGCGGAATTTCACTGTGATCTTTAACTTCACTCTTTAATAAATATACCCCTTTGACTTCTACTACTGGTCCAACCACCAGCAGGCCTAACCACTGTTGGGAGAGACTGCAGTTTTGCATTGCTGACCCTCAGGGGTGCTTCGCCAATGAGGCAGCGCCCCACTATGTTCCAGGGGCAGCAAAAATGCTGCTCCTGGTACTTTAAGAGCAAATTTCTGGGGGAGGGGGGGGCAGCAGCAGCTGCTGCTGCCTGAGGCGGTGGAGGGGCCAGGATCGCCCCTGCTGACCCTGTACAAAAAGTATAGTTGGCCATTATAGTCACATACCTGAAAAGTTCTGATTTTGGTCAAACTACAGAAATGTGTATGACAGTAAGAGTTACCTGTAGTTGTATAATCCTTGTTTCATTATTTCGCAGCTGCTCCTTGTGTCGCTCTATTTCAATTTCAAAGCTACACATCTGGTTGTGCAATAACTGAATACTTTTATTCTTTTCTGAACTTTCATTTTGTAACATGGACACCTGAAAAAAAAAAAAAAAAAATTGGATATTTTAAAATGGTTCTCAAGGCTTCTCCTCATTACATCCAACAAACTATGGTAAATGTGTAGTGACTATAATTTATTTTGATACGTAGATTAAACACAGTTCTGCACATTACTATATTGTTATCACACAGTATATCTAGACACAAGAGAAGGTGGGTACTTAGTCAACATTTATGGCAGAATACACTATATCCCACTTTGACTTTTATTTGCAGTGCATTTTAATAGGTACAATATAAAGAGGCAAGGCAATTGTCCGTTATGGCTTATGAATATAATAACCAACATATGCCAAACTCCTGATATATCCAGAACACAGGTCTTACAAAAGAACTTTTCAGAAATATTAAGCCATAAGGCATCATAGCAAAGACCCACTGACAGCAGTGCAAGAGCACTAAGCACTGGCTTAACTATAGAGTAAGCAAACTCCACGGAGGATTGGACTGTGGGGTCTGCCCCCTCTATAGTTACAGAAATCCCCCCTCCCCAACTGCTCTTCTATCAACTATGGAGGGGACACAAGCAGGCAGGTTGAGTAGGGATTGCTGCGATTGAAGATTATTTTGCAGGGCATTATAATTAGGGATGCACCGAATTCACCGGATTCGGTTTGGGATTCAGCCTTTTTCAGCAGGATTCGGATTCAGCCGAATCCTTGTGCCTGGCTGAACCGAATCCTAATTTGTATATGCAAATTAGGGGCGGGTAGGAAAATCCGTTTTTCCACTTTTTCCTTTCCTGGCCCTAATTTTCATATGCAAATTAGGATTCAGATTCGGTTCGGTATTTGGCCGAATCTTTCACTAAGGATTCGGCCGAATCCCAAATAGTGGTTCGGTTCATCCCTAATTATAATTATGCCACTGACACTAAAGAGAGTACTTTCAGGTAACACTTCTGTCTGGGACTGCACTAGGCAAATCAATTATGGAAAAGGACCTTAGAGTCCTTGTAGATAATAAACTTGGCTGTAGCAGCAGCATCAAGGGTAAATAAGGTCTTGAGCTGTATTAAAAGGGGAATTGAGTCACGGGAGGAGGGGGGTCATTCTTCCACTTTATAGAGCACTGGTAAAATATGCCGTGCAGTTTTGGTCTGAAACAGGACATTAATGTATTAGAGAGGGTACAGAGAAGGGCAACTAAACTGGTAAAAGGTATGGGAAATATTAGCTATGAGGAAAGACTGGCCACGTTAGGGTTGTTCACACTGGAGAAGAGGCGCTTAAGGGGTGATATGATAACTATGTATAAATATATAAGGGGATCATATAATAATCTCTCTAATGATTTATTTACCAGTAGGTCTTTCCAGCTGACACAAAGTCACCCATTCTGATTTGAAGAAAAGAGGTTCCGCCTAAATATTGGGAAGGGGTTTGTAACAGTGAGAGCTGTGAAGATGTGGAATTCTCTCCATGAATCAGTGGTACAGGCTGATACATTAGATAGGTATAAGAAGGGGTTGGATGGTGTTTAGCAAGTGAGGTAATACAGGGTTATGGAAGATAGCTCATAGTACAAGTTGATCCAGGGACTGGTTTAGGAGTCAGGAAGGAAATTTTCCCCCTCTGAGGCAAATTGGAGAGGCTTCAGATGGGGTTTTTGCCTTCCTGTGGATCAACTGCCCCAAAATGGAGGATGAAAGGCAGGGAACAAAGTACAAAAAACACAAAGAATTGCACAGATTTTATACACTTTGCAACCTGTCTTCCACATTTTAACGGACCCCTATAATTTGTTCCTTACAGTTCATAGGAAAGTTGGACAAATATGTCATTGTAGATAAAAAAAGAAAATCAGGATATCTAGTCAGAAACAAGCTTGCATGTTCAGTCGAATGATACATTTATTTTTAAAGGGGAAGTAAAGTCTAAGATAGAATAAGGCTAGAAATGCTGTATTTTGTATATGAAACATAAACATGAATTTACTGCACCTAATCAAGCAAATGATTTATGCTTTCAAAGTTGGCCACAGGTGGTCACCATATCAGGGTTGGACTGGGGGGCCCGGGGCCCACCGGGACTGCTGGTCCAGGGCCCCCCGCCACCCTACAGTGACGCGCAGAACTCGGCACAACTATGCGTCGCTCTAACGCCGCCATGCGCGAGCGGCGCTTCTCGGTGTGCATGCGCGTGGGCCAATACGCATCGCTGAAAACTTTTTTTCCAAAATTTTTATATTGGTAAAGGGGTCTGGCCCGGCAGGGGCCCACGAGGCCAGTCCGACACTGCACCATATTGTAACTTTGTTAAACATCTTTGCAAGACCAAGACTGTGCACATGCTCAGTGTGGTCTGGGCTGCTTAGGGATCATCATGAATGATCAAAACAGCACAAGTCAAATAATATCTGCCAGCAGCTGATACAGCAAGGCTGATTAATAATCAGAATAGTCAGACTGCACTTGGTCCTGTGTTATCATGTAATCTAATCTGGATTATAAAGTTTTTGTATTGTTTAATACAATTTTTAAGTAAATTTTAATAAATCACACTAAATTAATCATCGACTCCACCAGAAACTCTCTCTTTCACAGAAGCAAAAATTAGCATGTTTCAGACAAAGCAAATATCAGGTATACACTATGGGAAGCGCATTTATCAAGTGGTGTAAAAAATGTGGAGTTAAAATACACCACTTTAGCTCTAATAACTTTAAGTTGAGGTGAAGGTAATCAAAAAATGAACCTTTATAAATGATTTAGCTTGTTAAATTGCACCTTTTTTACTCCCCAGCCCCACAGACTTTAATGGATTGCAGCAGCTGTGAGGGGTTTAACACAACGGTGTACATTACTGGAGTAAATCAAAAGACATACCCTCGTAAGTATCACCCCTCTAAGCTTGTAATGCATTCTGTGTGTTCTGCACACAACACACATTTAATAAAATCTGAATAAGTAGGGATAATGCAGTTCTTTATTGATTTTTATGATTTGTTACGCCTGCCCAGACAGCATGCTGTGGTTTGCTTTTGTGGTAGTTTGGTAGATCCTGGGATTTCCAGTGATTCAAAAAACCCATGCAAAAGGAAGCAGGAAATAAAAAGAAAAAAACACGACAAACAGATCCCATCAAACATAAGAATTAACATTTAAGGTTAGAATTATTGTTAAAACGGGGCTAAAATCCGGTTTGAATACTTCCCATAGAATATTTGTGGCTGGATGGAAAATACCGTAAATCATAGGTTTGTTTGTTTTTAAATGACTAAACTCGGGCAGCAAGGGTTACGACCATGCAGTGCCAGAACAAGTACAACATTTAATCACTACATACAAAATCATACAGTATATATTTGATTTTTGTGGCATGATTTTTGACTTGCCATGGTTCTCTACGTTTAACTGTTAATCTGCCCATACACAGAAAACCCCCACAGGCTGACAAATAAGAGAATCTTCACTTGATTTGAACAACCAAGTGGTGAGGCAAATAAGGCTGATTTGAATATTCTTTCAGTCAATGGCTCAATGGGTCAATGGCTGGTGGGGATTTTGATCAGGACTGACAGACTGAAAACTTGGTCAAGAGAAGCCAAGATAGCAGCTGTTGTCTGCATGTGTATGTGCACCTTCAGTGTCAGACTGGAGTCTGGAGGCAATCGGGGCTGCCACCTCAGGGCCCCTCCTTAGGGCCCCCCACCACAGCTACAAGGTCCTGAAGAAGACAAACCCAATGCCAGCCCAGTGTGAACCCGCAAACTTTATATTGAGCTCATTGTTCTAAACTAGTAATATTTGGAGGAAAGAGGAAAACCCATGTCGTCCCAGTAAATTAATTAACTGATAATGGGGTCCCTTGTCTTAAAGTTCAATAGTCTAGTTAACTTTTGTTCCTTAAAGGGGATGTAAAGGCAAAAAAAAATAAAATCTCATTTATACTTTGTTTAATGAAAAAGAAATCTATCTCCAATATACTTTAATTAAAAAATGTGTACTGTTTTTTATAAGAAACCTGACTGTATGCAGTGAAATTCCCCCTTCATTTTACTTGCTCTGACTGCTGTGGAGAGGAAACTTCAGACGGTCCCTAACTGCTCTGCAGGGAAAGGATCATACTTTCAAACATCGGGGGAGGGCTTCCTCCACCTTACTTCCCTGAACTGGAGCAGCTTTGTTTGTTTCCCTGTAATGCAGCTGGCGACTGAGTAGAGATTTGTATCCGCAGACCCAGTGCAGTCTGCTTATTCTGATTATTAATCAGAATTAGTCTTGCTGTATCCACTTCTGGCAGATATTATTTGACTTGTGCTGTTTTGATAATTTATGACAATCCCTAATCTTAACCCTTCCAAGAGATGCCAAGACCACACTGAGCATGTGCATGGTCTTGCAAAGATGTTTTAAAAAGTTACAAGATGACAGCCCCCTGCAGCCAACTTTGAAAGCATAAATCATTTGTTTTATTAGGCTTCTGGTGCAGTAAGTTCATGTTTATATTTAGTATACACAATACAGCATTTCTAGCATTATTCTATTTTAGACTCCCCTTTAAAGGGATTCTGTTATGATTTTTATGGTGTAGTTTTTATTTCTAAATGACACTTTTTACACTGCAAATAATACACTCTACCATGTAAAATTTCATTCCTGAAACAGCAAGTGTATTTTTTTTAAAATTTATAATAATGGTGTGTAGGCAGCCATCTCAGATCATTTTGCCTGGTCATGTGCTTTCCGAAAAAGCCGTCACTTTTTGGTGAGTTACCTTTGTTTCCAGATAATTACTCCATTCCTTCATCAAATTCACATGCTGTACAGCTGAGCTAGCCTCATGTGCTTTAATCTGTTGGTTTGTTCCCTGCGAAGCCCAAGACAGTTGGGGAAAAAAAAACACACACACACAATGCTTTTAGAACTTGACAAGAAATGGGAAACAAGAAATAGGAATGAGAAAACATTTCTTCTTTATATTTCAATTTTGTTTCAGTTCAGCATTACTGTAACCAGATTGATGGCTATTCCCATGTTAACGAATACCGTTTTAATAGTCAATCATGAAATCCAAAGAAATGGTTGTACTTCTCCACCCATATTTTAAGCATTTACATGTAAACAATAAATAAGGACAGACTTTAGAAATGCTACATTCTGGTTGGCTGCAATGAGTTAAAACAAATGTCTATCTTATTAAATCACCTCATTACAAGGTTAAAGTCTATATATACATTTATGGGATCCATTATCCGGAAACCAGTGTTCCAGAAGGCTACAAATTATGGAAAGGCTGTCTCCCATAGATTAAATTTTATCCAAATAATCCAAATTTTAAAAAAGTATTTCCTTTTTCTCTGTAGTAATTAAACAGTACCTTGTACTTGATCCAAATTAAGATATAAAGAATCCTTATTGGAAGCAAACCCAGCCTATGGTTTTATTTAATGGATGCATGATTTTCTAGCAGACCTAAGGTATGAAGATTCAAATTACTGAAGGATCCATTATCTGGAAAACCCCAGGCATTCTACATAATAGGTCCCATACCTGTATGTATATAAGTGATTACTCTTCTAGTAAGGATTCACTTGGCTAGTAAAATAGCCAAGAAAATGCAATGAAATGAATCATCCAGTACTGGAAACCTTTACATATGCATGTTAAAAAAATTGAATTTCATTTTAGGTTTTTAAACATACTGCAGAGAAAAAAAATAAAAAAATTGAAAGCACTGATTGAGACTTTGTAAATTACATTAATCCTTTGTAATTTATTGAAGTGATTAAGATTATTTTTTGTCATTGAGCTCACACAGACAGTAAAGGCAGAGACACACGTGGAGATCAGGGGAGATTAGTCAACCAGTGACAAATCGCCTCTTCTTCTGGCAACTAATCTCCCCACAATGCCTCCCCGCCGGCTAGAATGTAAATCACCGGTGGGATGGCACTCATATTGCTTCATTTTCCAAAGTCGCCGGAAGTTTCCCCATGAGGCAACTTCGGAAAATGAAGTGCTCCGAGTGCCATCCTGCCGGCGATTTAGATTCTAGCCGGCGGAAAGGAAGTTCGGGGAGATTACTCGCCCGAAGATGAGTCGATTTGTTGCCGGGCGACTAAATCTCCTCAAATCTCCACATGTGTCTCTGCCCTTAAGGTCTACACCCATGCACACAGGGATAAGGACAACAAAATGAGTTGTGGCAAAGGACAAGAAAACAATGTGAGGCCAAGAATGTGGTGATCCTCTGTATTTGTTTAAGGGGTACAAAATACAACTGCTACGGTATCTTGTTATACTGACCTTAAAAGTGCATCCATAGCGTTTGAAGCTACAGGTACTTGGGGCATTTACACATTCTAACAAATGTGCATTCAACTGCAATAGGAGAAAAAGGAAAGGAAGGTAAAAACAAAAAAAGATCTATAACATTGAATAATTTAACAAATATGCATTCAGCTAAATATGAAAATGCATGCATCTCTCAATGTAAACAATTCACATACAATCATTAGTTACAGAAGTGATAACAGAGAATCATCCTCTCCCAGCACGGCCAGGTACCAATGTTGGCATTTCTTACAGCTAGCACAGGCTTAATGGAGATACACTAAGTGCTATGGTCTTCCAACCAGTGTCTGAATTTTCAGAAAGAGCCAGCATTTTAGGATGGAACTGCTTTATGGCAGGCTGTTTTTTCTTCTACTCAATGTAACTCAATGTGTCACAGTGGGACCTGGATTTTATTACTTCATCCTTTTCAGCAGATTTTTGCCCCAAAATTGTCTGAAATTGAGAAAAAAGTCACCAGAAAATGCGAGAATGCTTAAGAGTGACGGGAGACTGGGTTACAGAGCCCAAAATCTGGTAACTCCCATTGCATGCTGGGTATTGTAGTCTTACTTAGCAGTTGGTAAACAAAAACATAATTACCCAACATGCATTGGGGGACGCAGGCTTTTCACATTAGAGCAAGAAAAAAGGCCCAAAAAGAAGCCCGAATCCGTACCTTGGTTAGTTTGTACTTTCAAACCCGCCTGGGCTTTAAATTAGTAGTTCAATTTGGCTAGAAAACTGCCAACCTGGCAACCCTGTTCTTAGTGCTGTTCTTGTGCTGTTCTTAGATCTACCAGGCAGCTGTTATCTTGTGTAAGGTTAGGGAATTTTATTTAAAAATATTCAGATTTACAATAAATCAAACAAGAAAAAAGTTACAATCAGTCACATATTAAATTTCAACAAGAAAAACAAAGTCCTTCCCACATTTTTTTATGTGTCTCTGAAATTTCAAATTCCTTTGACTTAATAAAAGTGACATCTCTACTGATTGCCTCTGTTACCACTTCTACTGACATCTCAATCTGACTTGTAGTCATTCTGCACCTCATGTGCCACAGGTGATATACTAGTAATACTGCAATAATGATGTACAAAGTGTTTTTGTTTCTTCCACCAGTTCTATTACCTTTGACCACTCCGTAAGAAAATTCTGCAAAATCTAAATCTTTTATTAGATTTAGGTTCATACGTCTTGCCACTTTTTCTCTTAATGAGCTCGAAACTGGACAATCTATGAGAAAATGCTCTTGAGATTCATCCACTTTACATCCCCATGGACACTCTCTGTCTACCACACTGAGGTATTTTAAATTGCCTCTCGCATACATCTTGCCCTGTAACGACAGCCATGCAGTGTCCCAAAATGTCCTTGGCATTCTTTTATGCGTAAGGAACTTAATGCTTTCTGCCAAAGTCTCTTCTGGGCAATCTTTTACTCCTATTGGAGATGCAAAATGTAAGTCTATAACTTTCCAATAGAGTAATTTTCTATGCAATGATCTTAATTCATCAGAACTGATGTTCCATTTTTTTACTGTTTTAACCGCTTGCCGCAGATAAGTGGGAACAAGGCCTCCTCTTATACTTACCTCTTTCACTCTACCACCGAGTAGCCAATCTTTGATAAAAGGTGATGCCCAATCTCTTACACTGACTTCCCACAGAGACTCTTTCCCCTGCACCACCCCTCCAAAGTTAAACTTCAGAAAGATGGTGCAGAAGAAAACCACAGGACACGGCATGTCCAACCCTCCCTTTTTCTTTTGCAGGAAAGTGATCCCTCTTTTTACTGGGTTGAGCCTACTCCCCCAAAGCATCTGGAAGAAGAGGCTCTGGATCCGGGCATAGAAAGATTCTGGCAACAAGAAGACATAAGAGATGAAAAGGAAAAGCGGAATCAAGAAAGTCTTAATAATGTCAATCCTTTCTCTATAGGTCAGCTTCCAAGCCTTCCAACGCTGAACCTTTGCCAGACCAGTATTCAGTTTTTCTTCCCAATTTACCTTATCAAGATCTCCCTTCCCAAATTTGATCCCTAAGATTTTAACTAGAACTGAGGCTACTGGGAATTTCTCAAGTATAAAACTTGGTTCTCCGTGTAAACTCCAAAAACCTTCTGATTTTTCATGATTGATCTGAGACCCTGAGGCCTCAGAGTAGCTTCTGATACACTCCAAAACCTTTCCCTCCTCCTCAGGTTTGGATATTACTAGAGTTCTATCATCCACGTAGATGAGGGACTTAAAGGATCGTCCCAGTGGAAACGGAACACCCCCAAGCCCACACTCCTGCAGTCTCCCCAAGAAAGGATCCAAAGAGAAAACATACAGGAGCTCAAAGGGCACCACTGTCTCACACCAGCCTTCACAGAAAAGTCCTCGCCTGCCTCTTTATACAGTACTTTAATCCAGTTTATGAATTGTTCTGCAATACCGTATCTGTGCAAAACCGCCCATAGATATTCATGATTGACTTTATCAAAGGCTTTAGCTTGGTCTAAAGACAGAAAGTATCTACCCCACTTCCAAGCTTTACATCTCTCCAGTGCTTCCCTTATGAAAGAATAGCCCCAAAAATACTGCTACCTTCTATTGAGCAGAATTGAGATGCAGATAAGAGAGGACCTGCCACCGCACCCAACCTCTGTGAAAGTATTTTTGCCAGAATCTTCCTATCACAATTGAGAAGGGCAATCGGCCTCCAATTCCCAATGTGCCTCGAAGCCTTCCTCTTTGATATCAGAATCAGAGAAGAAGACTGCATAGATGGAGACTGATGTTTTTCTGACAGGCATGCATTAAAGACTTGGGCCAACACTGGAACCAGATCTTCCTTAAAAGTGACATAAAATTCCGCTGTGCCATCTGGCCCTGGGGCCTTCTTTTTCTGTTGTTTATCAATTGTCTTACTTCTTCCTCTGTGATCTCTGATACCAAAGGGGATAGGTCCAAATTAGCAGTGTGAGTGACTGGGGTTGTCTCTAGGAAAGCTTGAATCTTTTTCCCACCCAAAGCTTGTTCTCTGTAGAGTTCAGCATAGTAAGTCTCCACAACCTCCAGGATACCCTCCCTAGAATTTTCTAACTTACCCTGGGGTTCATAAAGACCTTCGACCAGTTTCCTCTTAACAGTCTCCTTACAATTCTGAAAAGGGTCCGGGGAACAAGATTTCCCATAGTCCCTCTCCAGAAACAGGGACTTAAACCGGTCATACTGATGTTGTCTCAACAAATACTTAAGCTGGTTTACTTTTTCTCCCCCTCCCCTTTCAAAATACAGATTTCCAATTTCCTTCTCAAGATTGACTCTCTTTTTCTCTGGCCCTCCCTTTTTTAAAAGAGGTAGAAGTGAAAAAGGTACAGAAAGAATCCTTAGCCGAGTCCCACCAATCCACAATAGAATCAAAAAATTTTTCTCCTAAGACTTGATTAAAGTCTCCTGCGAATATTATTGGGATGGATGAGAAAAGGAATGGCTTGATTTCTTTCAATAATGATCTTCTTTCATAAATTGTTTGTGGCCCATACACGTTGATAAGTCTAATCAATTTATTTTCAAATGAAATATCCAATAATAGACATCTGCCCATTGAAACATCAATTATTTTTTTTAACAATTACATGCCTGTTGCCTTTAAATAGAATGCCTACCCCCCCCCCCTGCTGGTTCTGTGCCCAGGGACCAGAAAGATAGGCCTTTCCTCCATTCTCTCTTTGCCTCTTTTATATCATTTAGAGATGAGAATCTTGTCTCTTGTAAAAAGATGATATCTGTATCTATATCTTTAAGATATTCATATGCAACAAAACACCTTTTCTTATTTTTGATACTGTTCGTATTTATGGTAAAAACAATCAATTGATAAATCCATTATTGTTCTTTTTTTTAGAGGCATTACTCTCATCTCCAACTCTCTTGACATGTACCCTGGGGCCCAGATTTACCTCATCATCTCCTCTTCATCTAGGGACTCCCATTCTAGTTCTTGGGACACTTCTTCCTGATCTTTTTTACTTTTTTTCCCTGCTCGTGTCCTGTACTTGATTTTTCCTTTTTTCTCTCTCTTCCTCCTCTTCCATTTTTTCCAACTCTTCAACCTCTTCCCCCCATGATTTTTTTCCCATAACCTCATACCTGTTTTGGCCGATAACTTTTTTTCTCAACTTTCCTTGCACCATTTTCCCTCCTCACCTCTCCCCTTTTTTTATTTTCCCTTCTCACCTCTTTCCATTCTCCCCCTTTCTGTTGTTCACTAGGGGTTGGGATAACTTTACTCTGTTCTGCAGTTTCTGCTTGTTTACATACTTGTATTTGTTTTTCCGGGACAGTTTCTACCATATTTTCTTTTAATTGTTCTTCTATGTTAGGACATGATTTTTTTTACATTCCTCCAGGCTTCTGGGCAATTTCTGTAAGCATGGCTGGTTTTTAAACAAAGATTGCATTTGATTTGTTGCTCACATTCTTTACTAAGATGTCCTGTTTCTCCACAAAAGGCACATTTTTTAACACTACAGGTTTAGGTTGGCCCACATAGAAGCAAACCCCCCTGTCTTTCCCAATGAAAAAGGATGTAGGTAAATGCCTTTGTATATAACCTTCAGAATTTAATTTTACCTGTACTTTGTAGCCACCTACCCAGAAACCGTCCTCATCATAGATCTTGACAAGAGGGGATACATCAGTACATGTCTCTTTAACAAAATCAAAACATCCTCCTGGTGCACAGTCTCATTTTTCATCAGAATAGTAAAATTTTTATACTCCGGCTTGGAAATTGTGATAACTCTAAATTGTCCCCATTCCTTAGCATTCTTTGTTAAATTTTATTTCCGCCAAAACTCCTCTAGTCCCTGCGACAACTTAAAGCTCAAATCAAACTCCATGTCTGTAACACTTATCATAGCATAAACATCCTCCTCTGAGAAATCAAGTAACTGCCTCACCAAAATCTTAGCTACAAATCTCCTGCTAGGAAAATCTTCCCTCTCTCCTGTCCACTTAATTTTAACAGCATTTTTACGTTTACCATAATCATCCTCCTCTTCCTCCCCACCAGTCTGAACCTTCCCAAACAGTTTTTTCTGACCCCACGCATTGGTTTCACAGAAACATTTGCATTATTTCCCCCCCCAATCATTTTCAGACTGAACATTAGGCATATTATTAGGTTGCATGTTAACATTCATTTCTGGCATAGGATCAGTAACAACCTGTTCAATTGGATAATCAAAAACAAATAATGGTAAATCATTATCATCAGAAGATTTTTGTTAAGGGGGAGAAACATTTTCGTTAGCATTTTCTTTCAATAATTCTGATATTTTTAAAAGTCTTTCTGCAGCCACATCCCACCCCTTCGTTTAATTTCTTCAAAACGTTTTTTATTTGCATAAAGTTCCTTCCATGGTTCAATAATGTCCAGAACAGTTTTAATCTGAATTTCCACATCCTCCATTTCCTTATTTAAATAAGTCAGTTCCCTTATTGCTTTAGTCCTTTTGGCTCCTTTAAGCAGTCTTATATCCTTAATTAGTACATCAATCCCTTTTGTCAGTACATTCTGCTTTGTTTCTAAGCATTTAAGTTAAAGCACTCATGATCTTGTCAGGGCCGCTCTGGCCATGAGGCAAGGTGAGAATCTTGCCTCAGGCGGCACGGAGCGGCCAGTTACCAAGGGCGGCAAAAAGCAGCCTTTGGTAACTTAAAGAGACGAATTTCCATTTTTTAAAACGGAAATTTGTCTCTTCTAGTGCACTCAATGCACTAGCGAAGCGGCCCCTCCTTCACCCGCTCCGACGCTGGAAGTTAGAAGAGCGGAGCAGGAGGAGGGGCGGCATTGGGGCTGCTGCCTCAGGCGGCAACAGCCCCTGAAATGTGCCTGGATCTTGTCATATTCTATAACATTACTTCCCCCAGTACTTTCATTGTCCTTCCCTGCATGTCCAGAGTTAACCAAATTAGTGCTTGCCACAAAAGTTCCACTTATGTTTCCCCCCTTTTCTTTTAATGAAACAGACCTCAGATCAGTTTCCATAGTCTGCCTCTCATTAGCATTAGTCTCTGAGCTCCATTCCCCCCTCTCACAAGCTGCAGCTCCTGTCACATTCTTTGCAGATTCACTCACCCCCTGTCTGGTGTCTGTAATTGATGTTTCTGAGATCAGATGAGACCTTGGCTCTTGCAGGGCGCTCTCTGCCACTCTGTGTGCGATTCTGCTGGCTGCTTCCTCCATTCTGCTGGCTGACTCGAAATCTCGCGGTGCTATCCCTGAGACTTCGGTCATTTCCGCATTCGTCTCCTCTGCAGAATTGCTACGGCTTCCCACAGCAGCTCCTGCATTTGGATCCTTCTCTGGATGGCTGCCAGCACCCGTTTCAGTTTCTCCAGCTGAGAGAAAACTTTCTTCCAAAGCAACTTTCAGAGACTTCCCTTTTGCTGCCTTTTTCGTTCGGTCTCCAGGTATTGCTACATTACTCTCTGCAGACCTCCTTCCACTATCCAGCCTGGAACGCTGCATGTTCCCAGGGGGTGTCTGTTTTTTTCTCACTATGAGGGAAGATAGCAGACTTCCCAATGTTTTTTAAGTGAAAAAGAGAAATCAAAAAGTCCAAAAAATCACAGGGTGAAATTAAAGAAGGGGGGAATCACTCCAAAAAATGAAAACTATCCTCCCCAGACCCGCAAGGGCCTGGGCATACACAATTCCACAGAGCACACTCACAGCACGTCCTCACAGTTTGAGGGTATAGCTTATTGTGCGATTGTGTTAGGGAGCTGCTATCTGGTTACCTTCCTGTTGTTAGGCTGCTGGGGTGAAGGGAGGGGGATGATATCACTCCAACATGCAGTACAGCAGTAAAGAGTGACTGAAGTTTATCAGAGCACAAGTCACATGACTCCGCAGCTGGGAAACTGACAATATGTCTAGCCCCATGTCAGATTTCAAAATTAAATATAAAACATTTTGTTTGCTCTTTTGCGAAATGGATTTCAGTGGCGAAATCTGCTGCAGCACTATTAATTGATGTGTTTTAGAACATGACAGTATCCCTTTAAACCGTCCATGAGCCTCAGTGACAGTTTCCCAGATATCCATATAGCAGTAAAGGTTTCTTAAAAAGTAGACAAGGCCATGGCATTGCACATTTTGTGAACCTCCACCCATAATCATATGCACCATCATAAAAGCCTATGATTAAGTGCCATAGTGTCTGAAATGTGTAAGGCCCTAGCCTTGTCTACCTGTTAGGCTGGCTATAGATGCAAAGATCCGATAGTAAGAATCATCGTACGATCGGACTTTCCCATCTCCCGACCCGCCACTAACCATTCAGATCAAAGTCTTACCAGTCAGATTAGTTAAAGAACAGATCAGCAATGTTCTGCCCCTGACAGCAATAGTACGATATCTATGTCCAACCAAAGCTGGTGACAGTCTCCCACTGAAAATCATACGATCGGCAATACACGCAGAGATATTATCGGCAGCCGACAGAAATTTTCTAACCTGTCCGATCGACCAAACGACCGATTTCCGTCGGACGAAAAATGTCGGAACTCTCCACACACGTTCCGAAAATCGTACAAATCCTCGATTCGTACGATCAGATCTTTGCGTCTATGGCCAGCTTTAAGTGGAGCCAATATAGACTGTTTATTTTATTGGAAATTTGTGCGGCTTTCCTCCATATTATATGATGTGGCCTGGAAGTTGGGGGCATAGCGAGCAAAATAGAAGTGCCGAAATTCAGATTTACAAATCAAAATTTCTTCTCTTTAAGTTACCAGGAACGGTTTTATCTCCGAGATAGGTTTCTCAGCTTGCCTCAGAGCAGCAGCAACCAGGCCCGGACTGGCAATCTATGGGTTCTGGCAAATGCCAAAGGGGCTGCTATAAGGTACCATAGAAAGTCAGTATTTAGTGGGCTGGTAGGGGTTGTTTGGGCCTCTGTGTGGGCTGATTGGGCCTCTGTATACCTGAAATGCCAGGGCCTATTTTAATTCTCAGTCCAGCCCTGGCAGCAACCCTGGACTGATATGTCAGAATTACCCATGTGTTTAGTGATCCATCTGTGTGACTGACTGGATATCCAGAGAGCATGCCTTAGTTTGAGAACCTTTCTTTTACAGTATGAGAGTGTAATATTTGGTTCTACTATAGTTCTCAGGCTGCTGCAGCACAACATTTAGAGTTATTTAGACACAGAATGCAGATCGCCAATTTATTACATGTACACCAACCTTTAAATATTCACAGGATTAATTTGCCCTATTTCTTGATGTCTTCATTGACACATGAGGAGCTTCGTCGCCCTGCGGTTAATCTCCACTGGCGTGGGCAACTATCTCCTCCAAATGCTTTCCCAGCTGCTGGGGAAACATATGTAGCACGGTTACTTTCAAAAGCTTCTTGCATGTAAACTTCGGGCAGCTTCACGTCGCCTTCACGCTCAAGTAGCATTGCTGCAAATGTTTCCCCAGTGGCAATTTGCAAGTTAGCTGCTGGGAAAGTATTCAGAGGAGATTAATTGCACAGGCTAGTGGAGATTATTTGCAGGGCAACTAATTTCCTCACGTATCATCACCCTAAGGGTAAGGGCACACGCAAAGATACAGGGAGATTTAGTCGCCCGCCGATAAATCACCTCTTCTTCGGGGTGACTAATCTCCCAGAACTGCCTCCCACCGGCTAGAATCTAAATCGACGGTGGCATGGCACTCGGACCGCTTCGTTGCCCAAAGTTGCTTCACAAGGAAACTTCGGGCGATTTGGGCAAACGATGCTCTCCAAGTGGCATCCTGCCGGCGATTTACATTCTAGCCGGCGGGAAGGCAGTTCGGGGAGATTAGTCACCCGAAGAAGAGGCGATTTTTGGCCAGGTGACTTATCTCCCTGAATCTCCACGTGTCTCTGCCCTAAAACTGCACTTCATACACATGTTGAAATGCACGACACATTTCTATTCTATGTTGCAAATTACATTGAAGACGTGAGCAAAAGACAATGGAAACTGAAACACAACAGGAGGTGAATCAGACTATGTTGCAACTGTTGAGAGCACCTAATAGCACTTGTTAAAAACACAAAAGCACCTCCCTTTTATTCTGATCATGTTTATGTACAATTCTCATTATTACTGTAAGCTACATAAGAACTCATACTTGACTCGCACAATGCAATCAAACTGTCGCACAGCAGTTGTAGATTATCTCATATCTTTAGAATATCCTGAATATCCTGTAAATTGTATCCTTATAAATGGTGCTTGATGATGTTATTGGTTACAATCAGTGCTTAGTGGTGTAATTTCTGTCACATGGCTGACACTTGTGTATTATAATAATTAGGGATGCACCGAATCCAGGATTTGGTTCGTGATTCGGCCTTTTTCAGCAGGATTTGGATTAGGCCGAATCCTTGTGCCTGGCCGAAGTGAATCTGAATCCTAATTTGCATATGTAAATTAGGGGCGGGTAGGGAAATCACGTGACTTTTCGTCACAAAAGAAGACCTTTTTCCACTTTTTCCTTTCCTGCCCCCAATTTGCATATGCAAATTTAGGATTCGGTTCGGTATTCAACCAAATCTTTCACCAAGGATTCATGCACCCACTGTTGTAAAATATGAGTTCCATGACTTGTATAAAAGCATGTAACTCCTTGGTGACTTACAATATCTTTATATTTTACAATAGAGGGTACATAAGCTAATGCAATATACATTTGGTATTTGACTCAAAATTATGAATTTATTGCATCCCTCATTTTTCATGTAAAACATGATTGAAATCCAAATCCTAATTCGCATTTAAATTCACAGAATGAATTTATTAAACAAAAATGTACCCATCCAGTTCTACAAAGTTCCAAATTACGGAAAGGGTGTCTCCCATAGACTCCATCATAATCAAATAATCGAAATTTTAAAAAAATTATTTCCTTTTTCTTTGTAATAATAAAACAGTAGCTTGTACTTAATCGCAACTAAGATATAATTAATCCCTATTAGAAGCAGAACCAGACCATTGTGTTTATTTAAAATTTACATAAATTTCTGGTAGACTGAAGGTATGAAGATCCAAATTAGGGAAAGATCTGTTATCCAGAAAACCCCAGGTCCTGAGCATTCTGGATAACAGGTTCCATACCTGTAATATTCTTCCTTAGACTGATATTGTATTGGGAATTTTAAGTGCACACTTTTAAGAAGTGCTTGAAGGTGCGGTAATCTTTTCGAGCAAATATTTCAGTAAGAAGTCTTATTACATACACTGCGCACTGGCGCAAACCATAAAAATCACAATCATTCCTTCACTGTCTAAAGTGGTTGCTAAACAGTTTTCAGGTTTGCAAAGCTATATTTGATCATGCAAAGGCATACATTCTTGCGAATGGTTTTCCATTACCGATTTTATTACATTTTCCCAGCAAAGTCACATAATTTTAAGGCTTTGGTTCAACTCAAGAAAAAATCCAAATCCGATTAACAGCACAAGGATTCCCCCAGATCCCAAAATGAATCCTGGATTTGGTGCATCCCTAGTACAGGTATGGGATTTCCTAACCAGAAACCTGATATCTAAAAAGATCTGAATTCTGGGAAGGCCATCTTCCATAGATTATTTCCTTTTTTTAAATTAATAAAAAAGTACCTTGTACTTGATGGTAACTAAGCTACTTGAATCCAATTTTGAGGCAAGACAATCATATAGTAGACCCCGAATTTTACATTTTTCAGGGAACCAAAATATTTGTGTCAAATCAAGGAAAAGCAATATTCATTATATATTGGTGGGACCACAAAAAAAGTTAAAAATGAGAGAAAATTTAAAATCAGGGTATGTAAAATTGAGGTTTCACTGTATTTGGTTTATTTAAAGGGGAGCTGTCACCTTAAGAAATAATTCTAAAATAATTTCTATTGTGTTTGCCAAGCAAACTAAACTATAATTACACTATATAAATATATTTAGCTCATGTTTTTTCAGTCTTAGAATTACAGCAAGCAGGCAGCAGCCATTTTGTGAATATTGTTATTAAAGGGGTGGTTCACCTTTAAGGTAACTTTTATTATGTTATAGAACGGCCAATTCTAAGCAACTTTTCAATTGGTCTTCATTATTTATGTTTTTTACTTTTTAAATTATTTGCCTTTTTCGTCTTCCTCTTTCCAGCTTTCAAATGAGGATCACTGACCTCATCTAAAAAGTAAATGCTCTGTAAGGCTACAAATGTATTGATTAGCTACTTTTTTTTATTACTCATCTTTCTAATTAGACCCTCTCCTATTTATATTCCTGTCTCTTATTCAAATCAATGCATGGTTGCTAGGGTAATTTGGACCCTAGCAACCAGTTTACTGAAATTAAAACTGGAGCGCTGCTGAAAAAAAAGCTAAAATAACTCAAAACTCACAAATAATAAAAAAATGAAAATAAATTGCAAATGGATATCCCTCTCTAAACCATACTAACAGATAATTCAAAGGTGAACAACCCCTTCAAGTTGCTAAAACAGAAACCATTGCCATAATACAAAAACATACGTAAAGGAAATTTGTGTGAGGGCACAAAACCGAATGCAGAATACTGTTCAGCACAAATCCCATACAAGCATCTTACCTCACTTCGCAAAAGGCTTTTCACGCTACACATATGAGGGCAAGATATTACAACGGAAGGACAATCCACTTCTTCATGTTTCTGATGAGGACACAAATTGGACAGTTAGAGGTTCTCTAGAAATAAAATTAGTGAAATTAAATCATATTTTGATGAAGACTAACAAATGAACACACTTAAAACTGCAACAACGTGGAGCAGTATAGCCACTCACATATAACATTTTACATGTGAATATTAAGGATCAAGAGAATTGTCTGATAACCACTATATATCTTTGTACAGTCTAACTCATACAATAACAGTGGCGGAACTACTGGGGGAGCAGGGGGTGCGAGCGGGCCAGGGCCCCCCGGCAGTCCGTGCGCCGCTGAAAATGCGGCCGTACGGAGGGGGCGGGGCCTGGCTCCGCATCACGCCCCAGGGCCCGCCCCCTCTAGGATCGCTACTATACAATAATAATAGATATTGCTACAATATGTCACACCCCACTAATTTTGCTGTATGGGCTCCTACTATCCCTTAAGATACAAGTGTGTTTGCTCACATAAGACAGAACTAGGAGTCACTTTATAGCATCTTCCATGATTGCATTTCATACTTCCAGACTTGGCAATAAATGCTAATCATCATAAGGCTGCTAAAATCAAAACACTGATTTTCAACATCTGCTAATATCCATTTGCTTTTAATTCTGGATGAATGTCTCTGCTGGATAAATTGGTTCTGAGTATATGAAACTGAAGTGTTATGTTTATTGCTTATGAATTAAGCTTATAATTAAAGATACGCAGCAATAAAAGGTATTGGATCCAAGAACTATTATTAAATGTATTATTTATTGCTTTTGAGGATTTTTAGTTTTTTTTACTATTCATGGTGGTCTGGCCAGTCGCTAGTAGATGTGTATTTTTAATGTGTGTATTATATACTGTATATATATATATATATATATATATATATATATATCCACCATTGAAGTCCGCACTCGTCTTTAGAAATCCAATATCGGGTGCTGTGTATAGATTGTAAAATCCAATAGTCCAAGGGTTACACGCACACCGTTTCTTATTTGAAGATTTTTCATTAGAAAAATCATTAAACATGCATTGCATCGACGTTTCGGTTCAGGGTTTAGAACCTTTCTCAAGATGCCTTTCCATATAAATGGCTACGTTTCAGTTACAAAATTTAAAACTTACATAATCCCGCCCACTTGCTGACATAACAACTCGTGATTGGAGCAGCATACTTATTAACAATTGAGATACTAAATAAGTTTATACAAATAGTCAAAAAAAGAAACAAAGTAATAATTCACACAAAGTTCATATACCATGTATTAGGAGACAAAAGATGTTACAAAGTTGCAGAGTCTAGCGTTTTTCCAGGAAGCAATTGAATGAGCAGTATTCATTTAACCCTCGTGGGGCCAATGTATCTAGGGTTTTGATCCAAAAACATTCACGCTGTAACACCATCCGTGAACGATCACCTCCCCTCCGTGGCATGGGGACATGATCGATCGCCATGTACTTAAAGGTGGGCAAGCCATGCCCCATCTCCAGAAAATGCTTGGCTACCGGTTTGGTAGTTTTTTTGTCCCTAAACGCCGTGTTGATGGCCGATCTATGGCCATCCATGCGGAGTCTTAGTGCCATGTCTGTTATGTACGTTTTAAATTTTGTAACTGAAACGTAGCCATTTATATGAAAAGGCATCTTGAGAAAGGTTCTAAACCCTGAACCGAAACGTCGATATATATGATTTTTGTAATAAAAAATCTTATAGTTGTACTGTTGTAGTATAGCTTTATCAAGTGGAAGGGGCTATAGGCTTAGCATCTGGGGCAATATTAGGATCTGGAAGAGAGTAAGTAAGTTAACACGGATTTATGACTCACCTGCATTTCTACCAATGGGACCTGGTTTCTGCAGAATTTACACAGAGTTTCTCTGTATTTGCATGTCTTTTCTATATGGTCACTTAAGTCCTTTCTGATTACTTTTTCTTTACAGTCTGCACGAGGACAAGAAAGTTCCTCAAACTGGCAGTCACTTTTTAGGTGAATCTGAAAGAAGGGACAAAGTCACTTACACACAAATATTTTGTTATTAATGCTCTACGAATTTAGGAATTATTTAAAATCTACTTCAAAACACTTGACCTCACACTATGGTGAAATTACCATTTGTAAATTTGCTTGCAGTTAGAACCTTCAAGATAATCGGCATTGGTGTGGAAACAGATCCATATCAATATTAAAGCTAGGGCTGGTGACAGTTGGAACTGTAAGCCAGTATACTGAGTTATCAGTCCATTTACCTCTTTCCAGATTGATGAAATGGACTGCAGTTATGCCAAATGCGAACTAGGCTGGCATTTACCACATCTCCAGCAAATAGATGTGTAAGAAGGGTACATCTTAGAGAGTTTTTAAGGGGGTAAATACCATTTTAATAATTTCCTGGATTGTTCTATATAATTTATACATCTAGTGTGGGGTTCCCAACCCTTTTCTACCCATGAGCCAAATTCAATTTGGAGCAATATGGAGTTGTGGAGCAATATAAACATGAAAAAAAGTTCCTGTAGGTGCGAAATAAAGGATGTGATTGACTATTTGGTAGTCCCTGTATGGAATGGTAGCCTACAGGAGCCACACATTATAAACATAGTAACTGGTTTCAGGCCATTTGGAGCAACATCCAAGGAGTTGGCTCATGAGCCACTGTTGGAGATCACTGATCTATAGGATTTACTAGGCCACAATAAAGCCTGCTGCCATTGTGTCAGTTTAAATTCTTGCTGCATATCAGTTTCCCGTGTAATCAATTGTGAAGACTTCCAAAATTCAGAAACTTCACTCACAAAATTACAACAGAGATTCTACTTTCACTTTGTAGTTATTCATTAATCTGAATCGTTAAAATGGGACCATGACAAACTGCAGAGGGAAAGCCTTTCAGAATAGTTTGTATTAAATCTTATTTGTACATACAGAAAGAAATCAGACTTAGAGATATAACAAATCTGTTTTGGACCAAGTTAAAATAAAGGAGTCATTTCAGCAAATCCTCAGATTTATAACCTTAGTGGACCATTTTGCAATACCCATATCAGGCAGAAGTGTCTCTAAGTGAGATAAAGGAGTTTTCCAAACATTCCATCTTTACTACATATTATGAGTTAGACCAGTGATCCTCAACCAGTAGCTCTCAAGCAACATGTTGCTCACCAACCCCTTGGATGTTTAGCCAAGTGGCATCAAAGCAGGTGGTTTTTTTTTAATTCCTGGCTTGTAGGCAAGTTTTGGTTGTATAAAAACCAAGTGTACTGCCAAACAGAGCCTCCTGTAGGCTGCCAGTCCATAAAGGGGCTACCAAACAGCCAATCACAACCCTTATTTGACATCCCCATAGACCCTTTTCATGCTTGTGTTGCTCTCCAACTCTTTTTTACATTTAATTGTGGCTCACGAGTAAAAAAGGTTTGGGAACCCTGAGTTAGACCATCCTAGAAGTGAATATTGAGCTGCTTGGAGTAATGCGAGAATATGTGAGTGGATGTAATTGGGTTGCCCTTAGAGCACCTTTCATTGTTGCTTTACCAACTTCACTTTACCTTACTTTATTTTGGTTTAAAGCACACGCTGCAGCATAGGCCTTTACATTTTCCACCTATACTGTGTCAAATATTATGGCTTGAAATTTAGTTTTTACTTAGTTCTACAGTTAATCTCAGACAATTAATCTCAGCAGGAAATCACTTTAGCATAGAGAGGATTTGTAAATAATTTCATCAGAATAGCCAAAACTACCAACACTTTAATTTAAGGGGGGGGTTATCTCCACAAACAAACTTTTCATTCCTGATTTGGAGTAAGGCAAACATGCAGAACACCTTGTTACCTTATTTTAATGTCTACAAATTTGAGCTTACCAAGAGATTTCCCAATGTGATAAGTTCCTTGCAACCTCTGTTTTCATTTCTGCAGTACATCTGAAGGGCCAGGACTTCCCTCCTGCAACAGTTATCCTTAAACACCTGTAATGCAAATGCAAGTTTAGCAGAACCAAAATTAATTTTGCTTCATTTCAAGTGCCCTTAAATACAGGCGTTTGCACATGTTGCCATGTGCTTTGTTAACTTGTGCATACCTACGTGGGAGAATACTTAAAAAAGGCACTTTACAGGAATACATGTATAAACACACATGTGTAAGATCCCTGATTCTAATTCCCAATATCACGTGATTGTGGATTGGAAATATATCAGTCAGTCCTTCTAAGGAACTATCACATGACATGAGGATCAACCAGGAAATGCCTGCACAAATCAAGGTAGAGTGTTTTGTCAGGGGAGGGGAGTTAATTGTCAGGGCCACAAAATGCCTGGACCAAAGTGAACCACTCCCCTTATAGAAACCAACATATTTGAATATAACTGTATTTAAAAGAATTCCGGTTGTATTAGGAAGGTAGTTCTGCTTTACATTAACTTTAAGTATGTTATAAAATGTCCTGTTTTAACAACTTTTGAATTGGTCATCATTTTGTATTTTTAAAGGAGACATTTTGTGTGAAAAATTAGAATGTGCCAGTGCATTACACTCTTTTAAATAAAAAAAATAGTTTTTCCGGCTGATTTATTGAATTTTTCTGCAACAACCCTAATAATCCCTCCTTTCTTTTCTACTTCCTGCTCCCTGAATTGTCTGACTGTGCTGGTAGCACTCAGCACACTGCACTGTGGGATAGGAACCAATCAGCAGCTAGACTGACCTGATAGGGAACTGAAGCCTGTCTTTGCTTGTGTGACTGCAGGGCTCTGATTGGCTGTCCCCCTCCAACTTTGCATCTGGCAGGGACCGTAAGGATATGCCCACCCTTCATGTAAAACACAGACAGGATCGGGCCCAGTCCGACCCTGAACACAGACAGGGATCAGAGGATAGTGATCCTCGGGTCGACCTCGCACTGCTTCTCGCGCCACCTTCAAATGCCGGCTTCCGACTGCCGGATTTATAGTCTGGCGTCTGCTTGACCCGCCCCATTTTGACGTCATCGGCGGGCGGGTCTATAAAAGACCCCCGGAAGCGCGGGTGTGGGCTGGAGCAGGGCGGGTTAGGGTCGGGTGCGGGTCAGGAAAACCCTGACCCGCACATAACTAATCTACGGGGAGCTCAAATAAAGGGGCCATATTATAAGGCAATATTAATTTACAGCCAAAAGTAAAGCCAGAACCATTTAAAGGAAAATGATACCCCTTAAAATACAGGTCTATATAAAATGTATTGCATAAAACAACCAATATGTAAAACACTGTTTTATATAAATAAACGATTTACATAAAAATATACTTTTCTAAAAGTATGTATCATTGGATAATCCTAAACAGAAAATTGCCATTTTAATTACAAAGGGCTGCCCTGGCTCATACGATTGCCTGCGTACACAAGCCAAGGGCACACAATTGCTACGTTACATCAACCAATGATTGAACAGAGCTCTGACTCTAACACTACTTCCTGTTACAGTTAGTTCAGCATTACTTCCTGTCAGGTGATCAATGAAGAAGCACACAGACCATCACAAACTTTTCCAAGGTAAAAGAGGTAAAGGGAAAATATTTACTGTATATGCCATATATCTTTAATAGGTCACTTGTTGGAATATAAATTTTTTGTTGGTTAAGTATTCATGCTGCAGGTATAGTTTTTATAGTGAAATGCAACCCTGCCCACTGAAACCCATTTGTTTTAGGTAAAGGTTCAGTGTAACTTGCTGACGCTATATTAATAAATGGTACTGAAACCATTTAAATGTGACATATACGTTTGTCTTGGATCCATGGTTTTAGTTTCCTAGGCCGATAAAAGAATGTTTTACACTAGCAATTTGGCAAATTCTGGCTCTACATTTGCAACTGGGACATTTAACTAGGGCCTTTCCCAAAGATTAGAAAACACCTTTAGACATTTTGAAATACCTTTAGAATGGAAACCCTTTCCTCTCATTCTTTAAGGTACTGATAGTCACGCAGAGTTTGACCCATTGAGCTTGTGTTAGTTACATTTCTACAGAAAGGCATTGTAAACATGCATCCGGTTTCATGCTTGGGACTTTCCAGGGCTTCTCAACTTGCTAATTCAGTGAAACAAACAAGAAGCTGACCTCTGCAACAAAGCTGAAGACACTCCCCAACCCTCATATATTTACTTAATACATATTCCTCATCTTCCAACATTAGCTTAATGGGGACGTGGCCTTGATGCAATCGGCTTTGTTATTCCTTTTTTTTTTCACCTCTCCCTCACATTTTCCCATGCATCCCTCATTACTTCATTCTTCAAACCCTCAGGCCCATGATAAATAGTTACATAAGTTGCCAGTCTATTGGTATCTTTCTTGTTTTCCCCATATATCTTCTCTGCCTGAGCTGGTCATAGTCTTCTGTTTCAGTGCGCCTTCACTGATTTGCTAGCTCATGATCTCTCTTCTCTGTTCAATATTGAATAATATTCTGTCTATTACTGTGCTACTGCCATATCCTATGTGCTCAGTTGATTCACATCTTGACTTATATTACATTGCAGCCTACATTAGTACAATACTAAAGCAATATGATTAAATGTGGTTAGAATTGCACTTTTAGTAGAACAATATAAATACAATAAAATAAAATAGTTAGTTTTACCATAAAGGGCCATGGCACACATAGAAGCTTTAACTAGCACAGCACTCTCATAACAGCAGTCAAACCCCTCATCATGTATCTGATCATGTATCTTCTGATACAGCAGCGGTCCCCAACCTTTTTTGGCCCATGGACCAGTGTAGAGCCAATTATTTTTGCAAGGACCGGGGGAGGGGATCGGGGGAGGGTCAGGAGGTGGTTGGGGTGGTCGGGAGGGGTCGGCATCCAATTCTGGTGCGCCACATTAATTGGTCGCTAGGCTCGGCGGCCCAGTTCAAGACTGTCAGCGGCCCGGCGGTTGGGGACCCCTGTGATACAGAGAAGAGACAAATAAAAAAAAAAAAGATAGAAAAGGAGCATGACTTAAAGAGAAAACCCACCCTATTAGTGCGGGTTGACCTGAAAACCTGCAGGTCAGGTGGGTTCGGGACAGGTGTAAGTCAGACTGGGAAAGTACACTTCTTTTTTGTTCCCAAAGACTCCCTGTCTTGAAACCAGAGACACACACAGCCATAGCATACGGAGCGGGAAGATGCGGGCTAGGGTTGGCTGTAGGTACAGCATTTGAGGGTTTGGGTCAGGTGCAGGTTAAGGTTTTTCCTGACCCGCAGATCACTACACCCAATGAAATGCAGAGAATTCAACCTTAAACTTAAAAACATTCCCCCCAGCCCAAGTGTTACCCGGGACAAATGCCCCTAACATTTTACTTACCCCTCAGTGCAGATGCAGGCATCGGAGTTCACAGACGTCATCTTGAGTCACATCAGTAGTCTTTGTAATGAGACTTGGCTATGCTTCGGCAATATACGTGAGTTTCAGCGCATGCGCAGTTGTCGCGAAAAAGAAAGGTGCTCCAACTGCACATGCGCCAATATGCCAGTCTCTTTCCGAAGAAAAGAAGATGGTGCCCATGAACTCTGATGCTTGATTCTGCACCGAAGGGTAAGTAAAACATTAGGGGCATTTGACAAGGGTAACACTTAGGCTGGGGGACGAGGGGGGGGGGTCTATGTAGGGTAGGGGGGTAGGGGGTTATTAAGTTTACGGTTGAATTCTCCTTTAAATAATCTGTACAAAATAAAGGTATGCCTATAGCACACCTTAAATTTAAAAGTCCACTGAGGGTGCAAATGCTACTGCAGACCAATGACCTCTGTAATTGCAATTCATATTGCGGCTGTGTTCTTATAATAATGTGTTTCCAGTAGGATTCTGAGAGGTTAATACATTAGGGCATATGTATCAATGGGTAAATAGCTCATGAGAAAAAACTGTCTGTTCTCCCTTTGTATTGTGGTGTGAAAATAAGATTACCATTAATAAATACAAGGGAATGGTAAGAATCAGTTATATTTACACAGCATGTAATGAATTGGCAGTTTGGGCAGGAGGAATGGAAAAAGAAATATTATGGCATGTTACATAAACTGCACAAGAGCCCAAGAAATGCACAAGTTTGTCTACTTTGTTTTGAAGAGGACAGTGACAGAACTATGGATTTCAGACTATTCAGCCTATTACGTACAAACAGTAAAGCACACTGCTTTAAGAAAATGACAACATAAAAAGTGGTATTTTAAATGTAATATCAATTTGGTAATAACTGGGCTGAGGGGGCTCTTGTATTACTGTGATCCCTGCTGGCTACTGGTCTGAGGATGAGAGTTTCTGTCTGGCTGAACTGACTACTCTTTTTATGAAGAGCTGAACAATGAATGTGTACAGTGATAGAGACAAGTGTTGGATATCAAAGGTGGGATAACCGCTATGGTACCATAAATTATGCAACTCTTTTAAAACCAAATTGCAAAAAAATTCCATTGTTTCTGAACATCATAGTTATTCTACCAGAAGTTGCACTGTAATTGTAACACTTTAATATATTCCTTTAAATGTATTGTATAATACATGATCATAGAAGCGGGCTGCCCAGCTGGAGGATAGCAAAGGTGAATGTGACCATCTATCCTATCCAACAGCTCCACAAAATTCCTTGTAGGACATCATCTACCAACATCTATTTCCTGCACTGTGATACATAGCATCTGATGCACTATTTAAGTTCATTACAATTCTGGTATTTGAGGTTATATTCAATAGCTCACACAAAAGTGTAGGTGACTTGGGCAGGTATGCTTTTGCTTAGTTCTGCTTTAATTGGCAATTATGAACTGGAATATTCAGCTTTATAACACTGTTACTCATAAATGCAACAATCCCAGCCGGGGTCAGGCACATATCTTTGTAACTCTGGTTACTCTGTATAATGTTTTCCTCTAGGAGTAGTAAAAAAGCTCTGCTATCTAGAGGGACGGAAGACTTAAATTATGAGGGTAGACTGTCAAGGTTGGGGTTGTTTTCTCTGGAAAAAAGGCGCTTGCGAGGGGACATGATTACACTTTACAAGAACATTAGAGGACATTACAGACAAATAGCAGGGGACCTTTTTACCCATAAAGTGGATCACCGTACCAGAGGCCTCCCCTTTAGACTAGAAGAAAAGAACTTTCAGTTGAAGCAACGTAGGGGGTTCTTCACAGTCAGGACAGTGAGTTTGTGGAATGCACTGCCGGGTGATGTTGTGATGCTGATTCAGTTAATGCCTTTAAGAATGGCTTGGATGATTTTTTGGACAGACATAATATCAAAGGCTATTGTGATACTAAGCTCTATAGTTAGTATGGG
The DNA here is from genome assembly GCA_038501925.1 of Xenopus petersii. NCBI lineage: Eukaryota > Metazoa > Chordata > Amphibia > Anura > Pipidae > Xenopus > Xenopus petersii. The sequence goes on along the minus strand of CM076687.1, from coordinate 97,183,834 downwards.
TATGGGTATATAGAATTTAAGTAAAAGTAGAGAGGGGTGTATGTATGGATGCTGGGTTTTCATTTGGAGGGGTTGAACTTGATGGACTTTGTCTTTTTTCAACCCAATTTAACTATGTTACTATGTAACTTGAAAAATAAAACACATTATATATTTCATGTTTAATAAATGAATTGCGCTTTTCAGATTCTTAGGGCAGAGACATATGCTCACTTGACAAAGGGCGCTGGCTGAAACATGTTGTGTACCTCTATCCCCAATAAAGAAGTTTTGCAGTCCAGTTGCTGCCTTGGATTTGTCCCACAACTTTACATATTTCTACAGATTGACTCAATTGGGATATCACACAAAGGATACCCCGAGGGAAAATCCGACAAAGAGATTTGGTGAGCTCCACTTGTACTCTTAATTACATGCTCAGACTTGGGGAGATAATTTGCTCGGCGACAAATTTCTTCTTCTTTTGGATGACTAATTTCCCCAAACTACCTCCTCTGCCTTCCCGCCGGCTAAAATGCAAATGGCAGGATGGCACTCGGAGCGATTCCTTTTCTGAAGTCGCCCGAAGTTGCCTCATGAGGAAACTTGATATGAAAGGCTGCTTCTAAACTGTAATCGATATTCAGACATTTGCTTACCTTATCTTTAGTGATGATATCTTCACAGGCCATGCATTGTGAGTTAACCGAACTGCAGACAAGGGCAAAATATGTTTCATTAGACAAGTGAAAGGCAAGAACATTACATACTACTAGTATCGACATATTGTCTGCCATTATACTAGAGAACAGGCTGGCCTCCCTAAGCCAGTGGGAAAGGCTATAGGTTGTTCATTCCTTTGCAGGTGTCATGCAAATTTAAAACACTGTATACAGGTTAAAAAGCACATCGTACATAGTAATAATTCTATGTCCTGCTTCAAGCTATACCACGTGTATACACATATACATAATAAACACAACAAATGAATTAATCAAAAAGCTTGCTCTGATATAGGAAGATTTATCATAAATCTTAGGCAAACTGTTAGATGAAGCAGCTTGGCATGTGCATACATATTTTCCTTTGAATAAAATGTAAAAATGTAAGACTCTGACTTAACGTCTCTAAAAAGAAAATCTGCTGCAAGCCCTCCGGAAGACAAACGCTATGGAAATTGAGTAGCTTGGCTGACAAAAAAAAAAATGGCAAAAAAAGAGTGAACAAGATATTTATATACTACAAATCACTTAAACGTTCAAATCCACACTGTTCCGAACATTCAAGGAAATTACATGCCCCCCTCATGAAGGTTATATTCTTGGATGTGAAGATTAGTCAGTATGAATACATAAGGCTACGGTCGCTTTTATAATTGCTGGCAGGATTTATTTTAAGCTATGCAATATCCTGAAGTCATACTGGGAAACAATAAGTAACCCAAATATTTTATTTTACATTGGTGATTTATTAAGGAGCAAAATGAAATTACCTTTCCTGCACCATGGCAGTGGACAACCAAAGGGTTAATCCCCCCCTGTGTAGGAGTGACAGGAACTATGCAAAACAAAAAAACCCTGCCCTACTGCCATCTTTTTCCTCTTGCAGTGGCTCCCCCGTATCCTACAGAGCTGCTCTCCTTTCTTGATGCCGAAGGTCTGAGCGGTAGCTTGTGGGTGCCTTTGGAGGAGCCAGCGGCACATGGCCACCCAGTGCCATTAAGCACAGTCAGCCGCAATGGCAGAAAGTCTGGCACATGCACAATAAGAAACTTATAGACATAGTACCAAGATGGCGCCGAAGTGCATGCATTTAAAAATGTCACAGTTTTCTTTCTTTCTTTCTCCCTGCCTCTATAAGATACTGAAGGGGCCCGGAGTGCCACATAATCTTGTTGTTACAGGCATAAGTGATTTTCTTTCACCAAATACGCTTGCCCTAAGACCCGATTTGTGTCGCTGACCTGGGGCTATTCTGTATTTCAGACTGCCTGTCATGAGCTCTAGGAGGTCTTATTTGGGCTCCAAGGGGTGAGTTGATCTGGAGAGTGCATGGTAAATGAGCATTCTCACTATATTATATCTTTACAGGAGCTCACCAGGGAGACATGAGGATGCACCAAGAAGCAAAGCACCAAGAAAGGAACATGTCTCTTGTGAGGGAACAGCCATGCCAGATAAAAAAGCTTGTAAAAAGTGCTTTGAAGAAGCTTGTGGGGGTCCCTCCCCTTCCTCTGCTGTACAGATGGATTCCATGATGTCCTGGATGAAAGATACTATTTCCAGGCTAATACGGTAATGCAAGTTAGTGACAGTGTCATGAACATTCAATCTTCACAGGTATAGTATAGGGATCATCCTTCCCAGCATTATTTGATATTTCTGAAGGTGACGTTTCTGAATCATATGATGAAAGTATAGAAGAAAACTTCAATATTGACTCAGTATAATACCTTATTACGGCCATGAGACATACATTGGAGCTTGATGCCACAGAGCGAGAACAAGAAGACAGCAGTGTTTCCAGTGCACAAAGTGATTAAGGAAACAATTAATTCTGAATGGCATATACCAGACAAGAAATTCTCTTCATCAAAAAATTTAAGAAATGATATCCCTTTAAGAAGAAGATACAAAGATGTGGGATCTTTCTACAAAGGTGGATGCCGCCTTTACCCAGATTGCAAAGTGTACTACCTTACTGGTAGATGAAGGGGTTTCGCTTAGAGACGCAATGGAGAGATGTCAGGACACTATTCTTAAGAAGCGATACTAAATGGCAGGACTGGCATGCAAACCACATTTGGCCATCACCTCATTAGCTAGAGCTAATCAATTCTGGTTGAATGATGTAGAATAATCAGCAAGTAATGGAGTAGAGAGAAGTAAAATTTTGGAAATGATTCAGGAATCAAAGGCTACCAATGACTTCATAATTGAAGCATCAATGGATGGAATAAAGTGATCTGCCAAATCCAGGGGTTTGGCAGTGGTAGCAAGAAGGGCCCTGTGGTTAGATCAATGGTCAGCTGATACCCAGTCTTAGCACAATTTCAACTTTCAAAGGTAGTCATTTTTTCGCTTCTAAGTTGGATGACATCATCTCTAAAGTTTCTGCAGGAAAATCAGCTTTTCTACCACAGGAGAAAAGGAATAAGACCACAGAGAAAATAGGCCGAATCGAGGTATAGAGAAGCCAAACAATACAAGCCTGGAAGAGTTTCCAACAGACAAGGATGAAATAAGTCCCAGCAGTCTCAAAGCTTTAAGAAAGATGGTGTGCTTGCTCAGCTACTTTGTATGGGTGGCAGACTGGCGAATTTCAAAGCAGTTTATGTTCAGCATGTGACAGACAAATGGGTGCTAAAAGTTATTCACTCTAGATATCAGATAGAGTCTCTATCAAAACCCCATGCATAGTGGTTTTCCCCCTCATACCCTCAAAGAAATAAAGAAAAAAGATAGAAGTTATGAATAACATCTGAAAGAATTGTTGTAAAAAAAAGAGTAATCAAATAATCAATGAAGGAAAGGTTTAAGGGCACCCATTCTCCCCTATTTCTGAGGGAAAAAAATGGGGATTTTTAGGGTTATTCTAAGCCTAAAACCCATAAACAAGATTGTAGATATGAAGATGTTCAAGATGTAAACACTACATTCAATATGTCATCTGTTAAGTCAAGGAGATTGGTTGTGCATATCTTCACATTCTGATGCAGAGAAATCATCAGAAGTATCTCAGATTTTTTGTTCTCCAGAACCATTTTCAATACAGGGCTCTCCCATTTGGATTGGCGTGAGCTCCAAGAACTTTCACCAAAGTCCTGGCCCAATCCTGGCTATTTCTGGCTATATTAAGTCTCATGGGAATACACATTTTCACCTATCTTGATGACCTTGAGGAATTATGAACACAGCATGTGAAACTCGCGCTACGCACACTGCAGAAATTTGGATGGGTTATATACCGTATATACTCGAGTATAAGCCAAGTTTTTCAGACCCCAAAATATGCTGAAAAACGCTACCTCGGCTTATACTCGGGTCAAGCGCAAAAACGGTCGCCGGCGTCTAAGAATAGACGCCGGCGTAGTCGCCGGCGTCCAAGAATAGTCGACGGCGTCCAAGAATAGTCTCCAAGAATATTCGCCGGCGTCCAAGAATGGTCGACGGCATCCAAAAATGAGACGCGGCACCTCCAATGGGAGCAGAAACCCTCAATTTTTTGATTGAAACTTACCAGAAGCTGATGCATTTCTCACCCTAGGCTTATACTCGAGTCAATAAGCTTTCTCAGTTTTTGGAGGTAAAATTAGGTACCTCGGCTTATACTCGGGACGGCTTATACTCGAGTATATACGGTATCTGGAAAAATATTAGTTGACTCCCTCATGATGTGCAAGATACCTGGGAGTAGTGATAGATACAAAATTGTTCAGTGTAAGTCTCCCAGAAGACAGAATACTGGATATACAGAAATAAATTCAAGATATCATTCCTTACCTGGTCCCTTCAGCAAGGAAATGCCATGTGGTATTAGGAAAAATTATGGCTACAATAGAGGCTGTGAAGTGGGCATGGATCCACGTAAGAAGTCTGCAAATTAAATTTCTGAGCCAATGGTACAGAGATTACTCTCATCCTTTACAGATCATCACAATATCACAGAACATGGTGCAGAAATTACGCTGGTGTATGAAGACAGAGAGTCTGAAAACTCCCGTAGTCCTATGTACCCCTTCTTGGTGACAACAGATGCCAACAGTCGGGGCTGGGGAGCACACCTGGGAGACGTGCACACAGGGACATCGAAGGCATCAATTGGTGAGGTCATCCAACTGGAAGGAGTCAAAAGCTGTACAGTTGGTATTTGTAGCCTTTGGCCAATGGATCATGAATCAGGCAGTCATGATCAGATAAGATCAGACAACATGCCAACTGTCAAATAAATTGCAAATCGGGGGGGCAAAATCAGCTATTTTCGATTGGAGCCAACATTTCAGCCTGTCAATTTCCAGGCAATAGTATTGTCATTGCAGATTACCTCAGAAGATTATTTCCATGAACATAGGAATTGGGAACTCATCCAAAACAGATGGGGCCCTATATTAATAGACCTCATGGCATCAGGCATGAATGCAAAGCTAAACAAACATTGCTTGTGAAAACAGGAAAATCAAGCAGTGGGAATAGATGTTTTCTTCATGACATGGAATCGCCCAAGATCCTACAGTTTTCCCCTCGATTCTCTTGATTGTGAAGACATTGAAAAAAATAAAGAATGACAAAGCAGATGTCATTTTGATAATACCTTGGTGCCAAGGAGATCTTGTTTCTCTCAGTAAGTTTGAATGGCTGCTGTTCCAGGGAGTTGTCATTCACCCATACCCAAAAAACTAGGCTTTAACGACATGGAAGCCCTGAGGGACAAAAAAGTCTCTGGCAATACCATTAGCACTCTCATAGCAGCCAGAAAAAGCTCTACCTCAGAGAAGTATCATAAAGTTTGGGAAACATTTTTTACACAAGGTTATGACAGAGGGATTAGAGATGTAAATGACGTCATTGTAGTGCAATATCTTCAATCCTCCTTTGAATTAGGTCTCAGTCTCTCTACCCTTAGGGGACAAGTTTCGTCTCTCTCCCTATTCGAAGAGAAATGAGAGTTCAGGGAGTTAAAAGACTTAGACCATCACTGAAATCTAAAGCCCCCCCTTGAGCTTTATCTTTGGTCCACCAGGCCTTAGTTTCCAAAACTTTTGAGCCGCTTGAGACCATTCCTTTCAAGTATTTGAACTGGAAAACAGATTTTCTCTTGGCAATTGTGTCAGCTAGAAGAGTTGGAGAGATTCATGCTTTAACAAACAATGAAAACCACATTCTTTTCCTTCATGACAAAGTTCCATAGATCTCAAGACATTATTTTGCCATACTGTATCTTCATTCTTCAGAGGGGCTCAGTCTACTGGATGTAGGAAGATACCTAAGAATATACTTGGAAAGACTGGAAAGTTTCAGAATCTCCACACACTATTATTAACTCTCATGGCAAGAGAAAAGGCGAGAAAGTTGCAAAGATGACGGTGGCAAATTGAATAAAATTGTGCATTCAGGAAGCATAACTCCGACAGGCTCACTCTACAAGGGCCATGGCTGCATCCTGGGCCTTCCATGCTCAGACTTCAGCAGAGGATCTATGTAGAGCAGCAGTGTGGTCCTCTCTCCATACTTTAATTAAGCATTACAAAGGTGATATTTTTTTATGTAATATGTCGGCCTTCGGGTGTTCAGTTTCTGAAGCAGTTTATAAGTAAAATATTCATCCCTCTCTGTTGTGTGTGTGTGTTTGGATGACTCCCTTTCGTTGCAGACTGCAATGGGAGATACAGGAAACCAGAAAATCCTATCATACTTACCAAGATTGTATCTAGTAAAGGTCAATCTAAAAACAACTGGACTTGCTGAGTAATCAATGAAGACGTTTCACTACTCATCCGAGCAGCTTCTTCAGTTCAACTGACTGGTGTGGGACGTTCTCGGCATATAAACTCTTCCACCAGTCAGTTGAACTGAAGAAGCTGCTCGGATGAGTAGTGAAACGTCTTCATTGATAACTCAGCAAGTCCAGTTGTTTTTAGATAGACCTATACTAGATATACTATGACCTGGATGAATGAAAATCTTCATAGTCATATTACCAGGATTGTCTTTTCCTGGACCGGAAAATGCAGTGAACATGAAGTTCCCACCCTTATCACCTAGGCAGGGGGAGAGTCGACAGTCAGTAAAGATGGCAGTAGGGCAGAGGAATAGTTTTTTTATAAGCTTGCGCACTTTCTGTCAGCTCTACACAGCGGGGGATTAACCCTTTTGTTGCCCACTGCCCTGTTCCGGTCCAGGAAAAGAAAATCTAGGTAAGTATGATAGGGTTTTCTGGTTTGCCTCTGTGCCTACATTTAGTCCTGCATAAAATGAGTAATACAAATGCATAAAACAGAGCTGCTTGAATTTATATTTTAGCATTAACAGAAACACAATACAAGTTGCTCTCTGAGTAAAAGAAAATACAAGACAAACCTTAGTACTGCATTCATGCAAGTTTCACAGAATCTGTGGCCACACTCCGTCTGTCTGGGGTTACACAGTACCAAGCGGCATTTTTCACATTTGTATTTCACCTCTACAGGTTTTAAAAACCTTTCTTTGTATCCTCCCTGTTCTGGCACATAGATGGTTGTAGCAAGGCTGCGATCTGGGTTGGCTCTTTGCACCGATGCAGATGGGTCGGTCTTTTTGCCAGTATCCATGATATAGCAGCTAGGTTCTGCCAAAGCAAGATAACACAGATGTCAGACAAGAAGAAAAAAAGGGAAAATATTACACATATTAGGAAAATAAAATAAAAATATTACACATTAGAAAAATAAAATAATCTCTGAACAACAAATTTGCCTATTATCATAATCAAGAATAATGGAAGGCTTAGGCCAGTGGCAAACTAGTTGTCCTTTACTCAGGCAGAGAAAAAGGCTCCAATGTTATCATGCACTGAAAGGTATGCCATCCACTGACAACTGAATGTGCAGAAGTCAACATTCAGTTGTTTGCATACAAGGCACCTACATTTCTGCGTGGCCCTGCTTTACTTCCATTCTTTTTCAGCAATTAAAAAAACAAAAGCATAAGAACATAATTAATGTTAAGAACATAATAATTAATGTTATATTTGTTATATTATTAAGAATGCTCAGGACCCAGGGTTTTCCGGATAACGGATCTATCCGTAATTTTAATCTTCATACTTTAAGGGAAAATCACGTAAACATTAAAAAAAAACAATAGACTGGTTTTCCTTACAATGATGATAAATTGAATCTTAGTTGGGATCAAGTACAAGGTACTGATCTAATATTAGATTATTAGAGAAAAAGGAAATCATTTTTAAAATTTTGGGTTATTTGGAAAAAATGGAGTCTATGGGGCAAATTCACTAAGCGCCGAAACGCTAGCGTCAATTCGCTAGCGTTGGGCATTTTCGTTACTACGCAAATTCATTAACGAACGTTGGCGTAAATTCGCTAGTGTTACTTCGCACCCTTACGCCAGGCGAATCTTCACTACGGATGTAACTACGCAAATTCACTTATGCGCGTAGTGTACTGAACGCTACCTTTTATGCTAGACTTCCTTCGCCACCTCAGACCAGGCGAAGCGCAATAGAGTAGATAGGGACTGCTTCAAAAAAGTTCAAATTTTTTCTAAGTCCCAAAAAACGCTGGCGTTTTTTCTATATCATGGGTGATAGGCTGAAAAAGATTGAAAAAAATTTTTGGGGCTCCCCTCCTTCCCCCCTACATTTCCTAACTCATGGCACCTTAACTATACATTGGGCACATGTGTAGGGCAAAAAAAAAAATTTATTTGATGTTTTGAAGGTTTCCCAGGCATTTGTAGTGATTCTACGTATTCCTCCATTGAAATTTTAATTTGGCGCCGTATGCAAATTAACCATCGCTAGCGTAGCTTTGCTTAGCGAATAAACGCTAGCGCAACTTCGCAACCTTACGCTACCCCTGTGTGAAACTTCGGATTTTAGTGAATTTGCGGAGCTGCTGACGAAAATACGCCTGCCGAAGTGTGGCGAAGTTACGCCTGGCGCAACTACGAATCTTAGTGAATTTGCCCCTATGGGAGATGGTCTGGATAATGGATCCCATAATCTGTATTTTTCAATTAAGAAATAAAAATGGGTCTGCGGTTTTTTTAAATCACCAGTATCTTAAATGAGGTTAATTCTGTATCAAGGAAATACTAAAAATGCCATTATCAGCCATTCTAAACTTCTGCTTTAAAAACCGTATAAACCAACAATGAGTTGTTACAAAATCCTGCACACTTTCTTAAATGGATGCTACTGTCCTTTTAAATGGGAAACAATATATCACAGGTATTTCAGGAAAAAGCTATGGGGCAACTAGGCAGTGCTGCTTGGCCTTTACTAAAATGGATAAAATAATTGCTATGTTCTGTCTAGTTGAATGTGCAATGGCAGCCACCTTATTAATTTAATTTAAACCAATTGGAATGGATGAACTGCATCATTAAACCATCATTACCACTATACAACAAATAATGTCAATTTAGCAAGCATTCCCTTGCTAAAATAGTAATTATTTTATAACACATTAAATAACACATAAATAGGGCAGCAGGAGCAGCAGCCATTGAACAAACAAGTACTATATACAGGTATGGGAACGTTTCGGGGTAACCCCCTTTGTCAAGCATTCTTCGAATTTGCCAGGGCAGATGCATGCGCAATCGAACGAAATAGCCGTCTTTTAGTTCTACTGCGCATGCAAAGCCGCGCGAAGAAGGGGGAAGACGGAAGAGGATAGCTCCGTGGTGCTCAATGGTATAACCCCGGGCCGGTGAAATTTTCTGCTGATTGGAGCACCGGCCCGGGGTTTCAGGTAAGTCAATACAATCACTTGGGGTGCCTAACATTTGGCACCCCCAAGTGCTGCAAGCCTTTCCTTCTCCTGAATGTCACACAAAGGCTCTTGCCTATATGTCAGGGCCTCTTTGATATGTATACAAAACCCTTATACCCTAATCCTTCGCGAAAGATCTGGCCGAATACCGACCCGAATCCCCTTCCCGGTGGGAAGGGGAAAACATTTTTTACTTCATTGTTTTGTGACAAAAAGTCATGGAATTTCCCTCCTCACCCCCATATGCAAATAATGATTCGGAATAGGTTCAGCCGGGCAGAAGGATTCGGCCGAATCCTTATACTGAAAAAGGCAGAATCCTGTCCGAATCGTGGATTCTGTGCATCCCTACTAATTATACATAAGACCAAATAATTAGTTGTAGAATCACAAAGGTAACGGAGAATGGAATTAGCAATCCTGCCATGCAGTTTTCGCAATGACATATTTTCCAGTCTGAGAATGCAAATATGAAACTACCAAATTCTGACATATGAACATTTAAGGGGATGTTATCATTAAACTGGTCAGCTGTGCAAGATTATGTGTGTAATACTGAGCTCATCAAAGCAGGATGTTAAAGTTAAAGTAACGTTTAGGTCTGTATCACAAGAAGTTTCATTTATCACTGGTTGGGGGGGGGTCTATGTTTTTGGGTAACAACCTCCTACAGAAACCTATTTGCAGAACTTACCTCTGCAGGCAACTAAACACTTCTTGTGCCATAGCATTGACTGTCTATTTACTGATAATTATGTGATGTTTTGGGCCATATATATAATTAAAGGGCACCAATCATGACCAAAATCATTTACTAAGTAAATACACTATGTGAAAGTTCAAGAAATCCGATTTTTAAAACAGTTAGAATTGTTTGTATCATGTAAATGATCAGCTCATTATACTTTCTGCAAGATCTCCCCTATCTCCACTGCAGTTCTAGCTGAGGCAGCCATCTTGGATTTCACTGGCTCCTCCTACCTATATCTTCCCAGCCAACTGTAGCTCTGAAATCTCGCACATGCTCAGTTGAAATTCCTTGCTTGCTTATTAACCCTTCTAAGCTATTTTCAAATCAGCCAAACCTGTGTGTTAGCTGCTGTACAGTAGTGCTGCCACCTGCTGGAAGTTACGGTGTGCCCTTCATTTGTATAATGACTTTACCAGCAGGGGACAAGATAGGGAAATCTCCTGATACTTCTAGTGGAGGAGTTTACTTAAACAAGGCATTCTGGGTAGAATACTCAAAGCAGTTTTACAATCTGAGCATGCTCCTGAAATTTGCATATTAGAGTCTCTGTTATAGTCACAGTATGGCCTCCCTCAGTGAAAGAACCCATTTGACAAAGTAAGGGATTTTTTTTAAAACCTGCAGTTTTTTCAAAAAACTATATATGTAGTTTGATTAAACGTGTTTAGCTTGTACTGGTCAGATTGTTAATATGTGTTTGATTTTGGCTGTGATAGGTACCCTTTAAGTAGGTAGAAAAAAAGTCTTACAATCATCAGTGTTGCAGCGAATTTAATCATTTTTCTGTAGAGGAAAAGTTTTGCGAAACTGTGGCAAAACAATCCCCATCTGTTTAGTTTCAGATGTAAAAAAAAAAAAAAAAAAAAGGAGTTTTTGACGTTTTGATGTTTGGCAAACTTTTCACGGTTTTGCAAATTTTTTGCTGAAACTTCACAAATTCGCTCCTCACTACTCCACACTGAATTCCAGATTACTCCATAGACTGCAATCACAGCAAGAACATAGTTTGGGAACACTTCAGCTGTTTTTGGTAGAAGGCTTGCTGGCTGTGTCCTGGGTACATGCATTGTCGAGATCTGATTCAAATCTAAATGGCTAGAAATCCAGTTGGCAATAGGCCAGACAGATCATTCAATGCCACGGTGACCTGCCAGTGTTTCGGGTGAAGCATTAAACATAGGTCGTGGGCACTAATGAATGGGTTACACCCTTGCATTTCTTTTGGTTGTGTGTGTCTTTCATTCTTATCCAGTACAATTTGAAACCTAAAAAATCATATAACTATATAAGCACGTGTCAACAAAATATGGTGGATAGAAACGTGATTTCCTCTAATGCAAAGCAAGAAATATCATCACAAAATAGTGATTCATTAAACAGTGATGTGGTTGAATTTGATACATAACTGGAAATATTTGGTGTGTCTGCTCCTTTCTTGCTCCATCCCCCCTGCTCTATCAAAGGGAAACGTATTCCAAAGCATAGACTTTAAATGTGATTTACATGTTCCAGTTACAAATGAATTTCTGGTTTGGAAGTGTTTCTTACTATTGGCAAAACTCACCATCCAAAAGATTCCTTTTCATCTTGATTTTTTCTTTTTTTTTTTCTATCAATCATTTAGCAAATGTTACTCATTTCCCTTTATTTGCTTAAAATGGCACTGATGAAACCCGGCTTTGCTAAATCATAATTTTTAATCAGGATGTACAATACTTTCCATTTACATCTATTCTCTAAAATTATGCTAAGCGTTTCTGTAGTATTGAAAGGGGAGTAAAAACATGCAATAGGGAATAGAACTGTTTTTGTAAATGAGCATAAAAATGATGAATAAGTTATCTATATAAAGCATGCAAATCAGTCACATTGTCCTCAAGATAGAAAACAGTATGTAAACTAAGCTAAAGCCTCGATTATATCATTAGATAAAGGATTTGTTGTTTGGCTATAGAAAGCTAATGTTAGAGCTCAACTGGCACTTCAATAAGCAGCAATTGCTTGAAGCCTTGAGTGAGAGGCTTATGTATTTTTTAAAAAATAGGGAATATCCCTTGAAATTAGGGACAATAGGCCACTACGCCATCTCTGCAACATATTAAAGGAAAACTATACCCCAAAATTAATATCTTACCAAACTGGTGTATATATACTTAAGTAAATATTGCCCTTTTATATCTCTTGCCTTGAACCACAATTTCGTGATGATCTGTGCGCTGCCTTAGAGATCACCTGACCAGAAATACTGCAGCGCTAACTGTAACAGGAAGAAGTGTGGGAGCAAAAGACACAACTCTGTCTGTTAATTGGCTCATGTGACCTAACAAGCATAGAATGTTTGGCATGTTTGTGTGCACAGTGAATTGTATGATCCCAGGGGGCTGTCCTTATTTTTCAAAATGGCAATTTTCTATTTATGATTACCCAATGGCACATACTACTAGAAAAGTATATTATTATGAAAATGGTTTATGTATATAAAGCAGGGTTTTACATATGAGCTGTTTTATGCAATATCTTTTTATAGAGACCTACATTGTTTGGGGGGGTTTTCTTTTAATTGGCAAAGGCTGTTTTCAGGGTTAAACGCAGAAGAAAGGTGAGATGTCTAAAATTCTGTTTAATAAATATACGTCAATATATTCCCTTTGTAAGCAAGGAAAGGTGTCGCAAAGCAAAACTTTTGTGGTATGATAGAAGTGTTGGTGTTGAAGTTGGCAAGAAAAGATGTTCTTTTAAAGCTTTCAAGTTAGCTGGGACAGCTAAAACATTTCTCAGGTATAAGGAGGCCAATTAATCATGCAAGCTAAAATTGAGATGAAAAATTGTATTGCAGACAGTAATAAAAAGTATCCAAAATTATTTTATAAATATGTAAATAGTAAAAAAATGAAGCAGGATGGAGAGGGAGCCTTAATATCAGAGGGGTGTCAGTTGGTTGATGAGAACAGAGAAAAAAAACTGAGATTCTGAACTTTTATATTCCATCTGTCTACACAAATCAAAATCTATTAATGAAGATTACTTTCTTAATAGTACCAATTCTAGTAACACAACAAAAGATGTATGGTTCACGCAAGAGTAAATTCAAGAGACTAGAACATGTAAAGATAAAAAAAGGTACAGGACCAGATGATATTCATCCTAGGGTAACATAGTAAGTTAGGTTAAAAAAGACACACGTCCATCAAGTTCGGACTAGTCCCTAGATCAACTATGAGCTATCTTCCATAACCCTGTGTTCCTTCACTTGCTAAAAAGCCATCCAACCCCTTCTTAATGCTATCTAATGTATCAGCCTGTACCAATGGTTTAGGGAGAGAATTCCACATCTTGACAGCTCTCACTGTAAAAAACCCCTTCCGAATATATAGGTGGAACCTCTTTTCTTCTAATCGGAATGGGTGACCTCGTATCAGCTGGAAAGACCTACTGGTAAATAAAGCATTAGAGAGATTATTATATGATCCCCTTACATATTTATGTACCTCATCCAGTAGCCCAATTTCTTATCCATGAGCAAATGGCTTCATTAAGCCCAACAGACCTTAGTTTAGAAAGCAGTCATTTGTGGGGCACGGTATCAAACGCTTTGGCAAAATCCAAATAGATCACATCAACTGCCCTCCCACTGTCCAGCATTTTACTTATCTCATCATAAAAAGCAATCAAATGAGTCTGACATGACCTATCCTTCATAAAGCCATGTTGATTGCTGCTCATAATGCCATTCACTAGAACAACATTTTGAATTGTATCCCTTAACAAGCCTTCAAATAATTTACCCACCACAGAAGTCAAACTTACTGGCCTATAATTGCCAGGCTGAGATCGTAATCCCTTTTTAAATATTGGAATGACAGAAGCTTTTCTCCAATCCATAGGTACTAAATGAGCTTAGCTCTTTGACTGCCAAACCTTCAGGATTCATTGAGCTCTGACATGGTGCAGAGACACTGGTGATGTTACTATACAAAAATGGATCCTGTTCTCAGCGTCAAAACTATAAGCCTGTTAGCTTAACGTCAGTGGTAGGAAAGTTATTTAAAAAGGGTATTAAGGAATAAGATACTTGACTTCATTGCAAGTCATAATACTATGAGTTTGCAGCAGCATGGTTTTTTGCGTAACCAATCATGCCAGACTATTTTAATGGCTTTTTATGAGGTGGTAAGCAGAAACCACAACTCTTTGAGGGCAAAGGATTTAATTTGCTTGAACTTTGCTAAAGCTTTTGATACACTACCACACAGAAGGTTAACGGTTATATTAAGAAATATTGGCCTGGAACATAGTATTTGTACCTGGATAGAGAACTGGCTGAAGGACAGATTACGAGTAGTGGTGGTAAATGGAACATTTTCTAATTGGACCAGTTTTGTTAGTGGAGTACCGCAGGGCTCTGTACTTGGTCCCTTGCGTTGAAACTTGTTTATTAATGACGTGAAGGAGGGCATTGAAAGTATGGTTTCTATTTTTGCTGATACTAAAATGTGCAGAACTATAGGTTCCGTGCAAGATGCTGCCACTTTTGATTTGACTAAACTGGAAAACTGGACAGCAAAGTGGAAAATAAGGTTCAATGTTGATAAATGCAAGGCTGTGCACTTTGGCAAAAAATAATATAAATGCAAGTTATACACTAAATGGCGGTGTGTTGGGAGTTTCCTTAAATGAGAAGGATCTAGGGGTTTTTGTAGATAACAAGTTGTCTAATTCTGGGCAGTGTCATTCTGTGGCTACTAAAAGAAAAAAAAGTTCTGTCTTGCATAGAAACAGGCATTAACTCAGTCCTTAAGTGGGATATAATTGAGCTGAAGACTGGTTAACTGGTTAAACTGAAAGATTTCAATTATGAGGGTAGATTGTCAGGTAGATTCTTGTGAGGAGACATGATTACTCTTTATAGCTACATTAGAGGAAATTATAGAGAGCTAGCGGGAGATCTATACTTCCATGAAATGGATCATCAGACCAGAGGCCACCCATAGAAGAAAAGAACTTTCATTTGAAGCAACGTAGGTTCACAGTGAAGACAGTGAGGTTTTGGAATGCACTTCCGCATGGTGTTGTGATGGGTGATTCTGTTAATGCCTTTAAAAGGGGTTTGGATGATTTCTTGGACAAGCATAATATCCAAGGCTATTGTGATAATAAAATCTATAATTAATATAGATATTGGTACAGTATACAATATATATATATATATATATATATATATATATATATATATATATATATATATATAGTTTCAGTGGGTGTGTGTAAGTATGTGCATTGGGTTTCATTTGCAGGGTTGAACTTGACTTTTAACTATGTAACTATAAGCAGAGAAATGCATCAGCCTAGGACTTGGGGGTCCGTTTACTAAATTGCGTTAAAAATATTCGCACAATATATGGACAGAATTTTCGCCAAATATGTTATCGCCAGTTTACTAACCTCCGGTAAATATAAATTTGCAAATATTCTTGCGCAAGAATAATTGTTCGCCAGTTATCGCATTCGCTGAAAATAACGATACGTACACATTAACGCATGGTTTACTAAACAGCGAAATGTGCTAAAGACAAAATTAACGCCAGAATATTCGCAAACTTTTACCGCCACCTATGTAGTGGCGTAAAAGTATTTTTTTCGCCAGAAAATTCTCAAGGGGCAGGAAATATCCCATAGTACTGTTTTTTTTTACCCATCATTCTTAGAGAGATCTGTAGCTACTGCTGACAGGATGTTTTGGCTTCTGCTTCTATCTGGTGCAACAGCAGCAGTTTTAGCTCAGAGTCGTATTATTGGCAGCGGCATCACAGTCCAAGGATTCGTCAGCCTCTACGCTTTTTTGGTTTCATTGTGATTGGCTACATTAAACTGTGCATTTCTATGAAGCAAAGAGATTGACTGGTATGATTTCTTGTTCCTATGATTCTATTGGCAGAAGGGTTTATATGATGCAGACATGTTTGATTGGTGTTACTCTGGTGATGTTGTTGGATGGTATAATCATCAGTCAATAAAGTTTATGAGTTTTGAAGATGCATTTCTGGCCATAAATGTCACAGTAAAAATTGCCATAATAACCGCCATAAAACAAGACTATTTTATGGCATAAATATTCGCAAAAACTTAAATTTTTTTCGCTAAAAATTACTGCTAACGTAAGCTGGTTCCTTAACGTAGTTACAGCAAGTGATCGCAATGACTTCTGAGCGCATTGCTGTTTAGTAAACTTAGTCGCTGCGAATATTCTGGCGTAAAAATATTCTCAGCGACAACATGCGGAAACTTAAAGTCAGATTTACCGCACTTTAGT
This sequence comes from Xenopus petersii, assembly GCA_038501925.1. Classification (NCBI taxonomy): domain Eukaryota; kingdom Metazoa; phylum Chordata; class Amphibia; order Anura; family Pipidae; genus Xenopus; species Xenopus petersii. Next base: position 97,167,301 of record CM076687.1, on the reverse strand, counting down.
AAACGGACCCCCAAATCAGAGAACTCCTATTGACAAATGTCAGGGGAAGATGCAACAGATAGATGCTCTGATACCTTTTTAACAACAAAAAAGATATGGTACTTTCAATGGATCAACATGAACAAGGTGTTTAGCTCGTCTTCATATTAAAAAGATGCTTTATAAGTAACAGACAGTAAAATGGCACTGGCTGGAAAGGGTCAAGAGGATGTACAGTATCTGTGCAAGAATAATACACTATAGTTTCACTAGTAAGTGTGAGTGAGTAGGTGTGTGTATTCATTCTATGTGTGTGTAATAGGCAGTTTGGGACCAAAATATGCAAATCGTTAAATCAGTAGTACCGTATATACCCGCGTATAAGCCGAGTTTTTCAGCATCCAAAATGTGCTGAAAAAGTCTACCTCGGCTTATACGCGGGTCAGCGGTACCCGACCCGAGTAACTGAGATTGCAGTCACTTTTAATCATTCCTATACCAACAGTTCACTTGGGGAGAGACTACAATATCCCACAATGCCCTCTGTTGGTTATATGAAAGAATAACAGTGCGCCCTCTGTTGGTTATATGAAAGATTAACAGTGACTGCAATATCACACAGCGCCATCTGTTGGTTGTATGAAAGAATAACAGAGACTGCAATATCACACAGCGCCATCTGTTGGTTGTATGAAAGAATAACAGAGACTGCAATATCACACAGCGCCCTCTGTTGGTTATATGAAAGATTAACAGTGACTGCAATATCACACAGCGCCATCTGTTGGTTGTATGAAAGAATAACAGGGACTACAATATCACACAGTGCCATCTGTTGGTTGTATAAAAGAATAACCGGGACTGCAATATCACACAGCGCCCTCTGTTGGTTATATGAAAGATTAACAGTGACTGCAATATCACACAGCGCCCTCTGTTGGTTATATGAAAGAATAACAGTGACTGCAATATCACACAGCGCCCTCTGTTGGTTATACAAAAGATTAACAGTGATGGCAATATCAAACAGCACCCTCTGCACATGGTAGTGGGACAATGCACACAGTAATCCGTTTGGCAATTCTCTGTCACCATCAGCTTTGCAAAGAAGTCCGGTTGATCGCTGGGGGGGTCGCTTTGGCAGAATGTGCGCTGCTGGGAGACAGGGCTGTAGTTGTGTCTAGGCTTATACGCGAGTCAATAAGTTTTCCCAGTTTTTGTAGGTAAAATTAGGTACCTCGGCTTATACACGGGTCGGCTTATACACGAGTATATATGGTACTTTTGAAATTCTAGAAAATCTTGACCACAAAATGTGCTGTTGTTTGTGCTAGTAGGGCAAACACTGTATGTACTGGGTCGGGAGAGTAGAGAAACTGAATGACAGTACTGCTTACAGAATAAGGGAAATTGATACCAATATATTTTTCACCAGTTATCATGCGCCAATTCATCCTATAGTGCTGCAAATATGCTAGAGCTTAATAAATACATGCTATTAATAATAAACTGTTTACAATCTGCAGCATCTGAAAAGCTGAGAATTCTTATTCAGTACTCACTGATTGCCTTTGCTCAGATTTATCTCATTCACTTTACTATTAATCATTTAGGGGGTTATTTACTAAGCTCCGAATACCCGAAATTCCCTGAAATCCGAAAAATTCGTGATTTTTTTAAAATAAAATCTGACTTTTAAAAAAAATCACAAATTTTTTGGAATTTATTAAACCCTGAGGACTAAAAAGCCAGAATATAAAAACACGGCATCTCAAACCTGTTGAGGTTGCATAAAAGCCAGTGGGAACAGTCCCATTGATTTTTGGTTGTGTCGGGGGTTTCGGGCAATTTCAAGATGTTTTCAGAGCTTTCGGGTGAAAACTCCGAAAAATTCTGAGATTTCAGGGAAAATGAATGAAAAATCGGAGCTTTTTCCGCAAAGCAAATTTTCGGGAAAATGTAATAATAAATAAGCGTTAAAACCCGAGCGGGTTAGAACGGAGTTTGTAGCAGCCGATATTGAGATAAATTCGGACCTTGATAAATAACCCCCTTAAACTATTAAACATATGATTTCAGACGATTTCTCTCTCGCAGGTGACATAGCTCCCAAAATATCTTTCGCTGTGGAAGGTATTTTCCTGTGATTTAGCTAATTAAATGGCAATTCCCATTCACCAACATTGAAAGGTTTTTTGGGAGCTTTGTCATCCAGTGGCACAGATTTCCTGAAGCCAACAAAATACCCCAGACAACTACATCTCCATATAAGTGTTTTACACTTTCTTCCCTCTTTCTGTGAATTCTTCTGTAATGTGTAATGTGTATCCTTTATTGACATTTCAGTTAATTTACTTACATTTTATTAAGATAATGCCATGCTGCTCTAATGTACTTTTCTACAGCATTACCAACCACAGTTTATTAAATGATGTATGCAGAAACATCCCTACAAATATCTTACACAGCTAATAAGGAACAAAAACATGTTCTATTCAGATAATTGCTCAGCTCTGTCACGATTTAGAGTTTATGCAACTAGAGGAGCTATTGCATTCTGAATAAGGCAAAGATCATTTTGGCCTGTTACAGTTTACATATCGGTAAATTGCAAATAGGGGAATGTGTAATTAAAATAGATCAATTACAACAATTTATATGTATCTGAAGAGGCATCTAATACTCAACTATTCATCAATAGTCATTAGTAGATGATGCTCTGTTACAAACTGTACCAATAAAGGGAAAACTGCACACTCAAGATTACACACGTCTCATGTTTATTCTTCTTGTGGCAGTCAGGCAATTCTGTTTGCTTTCCGTTGGAGTGCAACATTTAGAATATATATATCTATATATATATATCTATATATATCTATCTATCTATATATATATATCTATATCTATCTATCTATCTATATATATATATATATCTATACATCTATATATCTATCTATCTATCTATCTATCTATCTATATATATATATATATATATATATATATATATCTCTATCTATATATATATATATATATATATATATCTATATATCTATCTATAGATATATATATATATATATATATAGATATATATAGATATATATATATATCTATATATATATAAAAATACACACACAAATATATATATATATATATATATATATATATATATATATACATATACATACATACACACACACACACATACATACATATACATTAGGGGCAGATTAATCAAAGGTCGAGGTGAATTTTCGAAAGAAAAAAAATCTAATTTAATCTAATCTAATCTACTGTACTTCGATTTGAATTTCAAAAAAATTGAAATTTCAAATATCGAAATTTATCATGTAATGTCTCTTTAAAAATTCGACTTTGACCATTTGCCATCTAAAACCTGCCGAATTGCTGTTTTAGCCTATGGGGGACCTCCTAGAACCCATTTGGAGTCAATTGGTGGACTTTGAAAAATCTAAGGTTTTATTTGGGCAAAACTTTGAATCGAATTCGATCGAATGCGCTATTCCATCAATTTGAATTCGGCCGAATACGGACCTATTTGACCAAAAAGAAAACTTTGACTTAATTTCGGTCGTTCTTTTTAAATTGGGAAAAACTTCGATCCAATGCGATATTCCTTTGATTCGAATTCGGCCGAAAATCGGTTGGTATTTTTGAATTCGAATTTCAAAGTTTTTTCAATTCGAAATTCGTCCCTTGATAAATATGCCCAGGGCCGGAACTAGGGGTAGGCAGAGTAGGCACGTGCCTAGGGCGCAAAGCTGGGGGGGCGCCAGGCACGTACCTCCTCTGTCGCCTACACCAAGTCCGTTTCCCGACCTTCTGGTTGTTAACACGTCTTTTTCGTTTCTGCGCATTCGCAAAAACTCCATTTTGCGCATGCAAGCGCAGGTTCGTGCATGCACAGATTCACGCAGGTGCCGCTACTGCAAGGCTTGCCTAGGGCGCCTGCCCAGCGTGGCCCGCCTCTGAATATGCCCCTAAATATAGTATTCAAATAACATTCAAATACTGAAATCAGGAATTCTCAAAAGCTCACAATCTAAAAGTATATCAGAGAAGCCAACCTGGTATTGTGAGACGGGCTAAAAGGAGCCAAAAGCCCTTCACAATGCAAGATTGCTTGAAAAAAGTTTACTTTTTAAAAAGCTTATGTTATGTTTTTGTGAAGCTCCCCTTTAATGAAACTCAGGGATTCTGCTCAGCAGAGACAAAGATAAGAAATGTATCAACTAAATGTATCAATTTAGAACAGTTCGCAGGGTCGGCGACCTCCCGTCTCAGAGCTGCTTTATAAGGTCAGAAATTACACTTTACATTTCAATATTAGAAAAACTGTCACACATAGAAAATACAAAGTAATTGGGAAAAGTCTTTAATTCTGGTGACCTATCTAAAACCAACTTAATTGAAAAAAGTGTCGGAAGGTGAACACCCCTTTAAAGGGGTTGTTCACCTTTGAGATAACTTTTAGTATGATGTAGAGAGTGATTTTATGAGACAATTTGCAATTTGGTTTCATTTTTTATTATTTAAGGTTTTTGAGTTATTTAGCATTTTATTCAGCGGCTCTTCAATTTACATCTTAAGCAATCTGGTAACTAGGGTCCTAATTACCCTAGCAACCATGCATTGATTTGAATAAGAGACTGGAATCTGAATAGGAGAGGTCTGAATAGAAGGATCAGTAATAAAAAGTAGCAATAACAATACATTTGTAGTCTTACAGAGCATTTGTTTTTTAGAAGGGAGTCGGCGATGCCCATTTGAAAGCTACAAAGAGTCAGAAGAAAAAGGCAAATAACTATAAAAAAAAAAAAAATAATGAAAACCAATTGAAAAGGCCTGTCACTGTAATGCAAGTTGAAGGGACCATACCTCTGATTAGTAAATCCTAACAACTAGTTACAAAATCAAAATCCCACATATACTAAGTCTGAGACCATTAGAAATGTCAGCATGATCTATTTCCAACATAAAACATTTAGGGGCAAATTTACTTATGGTTGAATATGGAGGGTTAATTAACCCTCCATATTCGACTGTCGAAGTTAAATCCTTCGACTTCGAATATCGAAGAATTTACTGCAATTCGTTAGATTCAAAGGATTTTAATCCATCGATCAAACGATTTTCCCTCGACCAAAAAAAGATTGCAAAGCCTATGGGGACCTTCCCCATAGGCTAACATTGACTTTGGTAGGTTTTAGGTGGCGAACTAGGGGGTCAAAGTGTTTTTTTTAAAGAGACAGTACTTCGACTATTGAATGGTCGAATAGTCGAACGATTTTTAGTTCGAAACGTTCGATTCGAAGTCGAAGGTCGAAGTAGCCCATTCGATGGTCGAAGTAGCCAGAAAAAAAACATTCGAAATTCGAAGTTTTTTTTATTCTGTTCATTCACTCGAGCTAAGTAAATGGGCCCCTTAGTATAATAACTTCAGTAAGACTCATTCCAGCTCATTAACATAACAGGATGCACAACAGTCCATGGTCAATGCAACGTCTTGTGAGCTTTCGCGGGCTCCTGATTTCAGTATTTGAATGTAATGTGTAGATTGCGAGCTTTCGCAAGCTCCTGATTTCAGTATTTGAATGTAATTTGTAAGCTTTCGCAAGCTCCTGATTTCAGTATTTGAATGTAATTTGTACATTGCGAGCTTTCGCAAGCTCCTGATTTCAGTATTTGAATGTAATTTGTAGATTGCAAACTTTCGGGAGCTCCTGATTTCAGTATTTGAATGTAATTTGTAGATTGCGAGCTTTCGCAAGCTCCTGATTTCAGTATTTGAATGTAATTTGTAAGCTTTCACAAGCTCCTGATTTCAGTATTTGAATGTTATTTGTAGATTGCGAGCGTTCGCAAGCTCCTGATTTCAGTATTTGAATATTATTTGTAGATTGCGAGCTTTCGCAAGCTCCTGATTTCAGTATTTGAATGTAATTTGTAAGCTTTCGCAAGCTCCTGATTTCAGTATTTGAATGTAATTTGTAAGCTTTCACAAGCTCCTGATTTCAGTATTTGAATGTAATTTGTAAGCTTTCACAAGCTCCTGATTTCAGTATTTGAATGTAATTTGTAGATTGCGAGCTTTTGCAAGCTCCTGATTTCAGTATTTGAATGTAATTTGTAGATTGCGAGCTTTCGCAAGCTTCTGATTTCAGTATTTGAATGTAATTTGTAAGCTTTCGCATGCTCCTGATTTCAGTATTTGAATGTAATTTGTAGATTGCGAGCTTTCGCAAGCTCCTGATTTCAGTATTTGAATGTAATTTGTACATTGCGAGCGTTCGCAAGCTCCTGATTTCAGTATTTGAATGTAATTTGAATGTAATTTGAAAGCTTTCGCAAGCACCTGATTTCAGTATTTGAATGTTATTTGTAGATTGCGAGCTTTCACAAGCTCCTGATTTCAGTATTTGAATGTAATTTGTAGATTGCGAGCTTTCGCAAGCTCCTGATTTCAGTATTTGAATGTAATTTGTAAGCTTTCGCAAGCTCCTGATTTCAGTATTTGAATGTAATTTGTAAGCTTTCACAAGCTCCTGATTTCAGTATTTGAATGTAATTTGTAGATTGTGAGCTTTTGCAAGCTCCTGATTTCAGTATTTGAATGTAATTTGTAGATTGCGAGCTTTCGCAAGCTCCTGATTTCAGTATTTGAATGTAATTTGTAAGCTTTCGCATGCTCTTGATTTCAGTATTTGAATGTAATTTGTACATTGCGAGCTTTCGCAAGCTCCTGATTTCAGTATTTGAATGTAATTTGTACATTGCGAGCTTTTGCAAGCTCCTGATTTCAGTATTTGAATGTAATTTGAATGTAATTTGAAAGCTTTCGCAAGCACCTGATTTCAGTATTTGAATGTAATTTGTAGACTGCGAGCTTTCGCGAGCTCCTGATTTCAGTATTTGAATGTAATTTGTAAGCTTTGGCAAGCTCCTGATTTCTGTATTTGAATGTAATTTGTAGATTGTGAGCTTTTGCAAGCTCCTGATTTCAGTATTTGAATGTAATTTGTAGATTGCGAGCTTTCGCGAGACAATAGATTACACAGCAAAGTGAATACCTAGGAATTAAGTGAAAAGAGGTTGCAGTCCCGACCTCCTTTTAAACCACATTTTAACTGCACACAAAAGAAACATCGCATAGCAGAAAGTTTCCCCCTTACATATAACCTTCTGCCTGGTGTGAAATGAGATAGCAATCTGGAGAACAAAAGCCTACTGGTAAGTAAAAAGTCATAATAATTATAATTGGACATTTTATTGTCATGTGATGATTCAGATAATGAAGAGGTTGTGATTTACATTTCCCCTGGTTTACAGAAATTAGTTTAAAAAAGTTTCACTTAGAAGAATGAACTGCTCCTGGAAGAACTGAAGCATGACCCCTTTTTGTGTAATGAAATACCTGAAAGGTTTCATTTTATAAGAAATGAAGAAAGAAAATACATTACTTCCTCTGAGCAGAAGTAAAACTAAATAAACACAAGTGGGGACTTCTGAAATTGCAGATGGTGTCTAAAAAATGTGTACTAGAGAGAGAAGTGTAATATAAGTAAACAGATAAAATATTGGTATAAATAATAAGTATAAAAGCTCAGAGATAAATTGTCTCATTTGCATCCAACTGTTCTTCTCTCTTTGAAGAAAACTTTTTGTCTATTGTTTTAATCACTAAGGGGCAAATTCACTAAGATTCGTAGTTGCGCCAGGCGTAACTTAGCCGCACTTCGCCAGGCGTATTTTCGCCAGCGCTTTGCAAATTCACTAAAATCCGAAGTTGCACTCGGGGTAGCGTAAGGTTGCGAAGTTGCGGTATCGTTGATTCGCTAAGCGAAGCGAAGTTACGCTAGCGATGGTTAATTTGCATACGGCGCCAAATTCAAATTTCAATGGAGGAATATGTAGCAGCACCACAAATGCCTGGGAAACCTTCAAAACATCAAATAACATTTTTATTTTGCCCTACACATGTGCCCACTGTATAGTTAAGTTGCCATGAGTTAGGAAATGTAGGGGGGAAGGAGGGGAGCCCCAAAAAAATTTCGTTCTTTTTCAGCCTATCACACATAATATAGAAAAAACGCCAGTGTTTTTTGGGACTTGAGTATTTTTTAACTTTTTTTGAAGAAATCCCTATCTACTCTATTGCGCTTCGCCTGGTCTGAGGTGGCGATGGAAGTCTAGCGTAAAAGGTAGTGTTCAGAACAATGCACGCGTTAGTGAATTTGCGTAGTTACGTCCGTTGCGCAAATTCGCCAGGCGTAAGGGTGCAAGGTACGCTAGCGAAGTTACGCCACGTCCGAAGTAATGAAAATGGCCAACGCTAGCGAATTGACGATAGCGTTAGGCGCTTCGGCGCATAGGGAATTTGCCCCTAAAAATCGATTTATTGAACTCATGTTTTTATTAACATGTATTTATATAGCGCCAACATATTGCGTAGCACTGTATGTTGAACAAAAGCCACAAGAAGGCTGAACTTTCCCACAACCACATGTAGCTTTATAAAGTCAAATACTATAACATTAAATAATGTATCGAAACTTTGGTTTTGCTATATTATTACGCAAAAATTAGAGATTATTTTTAGTGCCATAGTAAATAAGCTCTAGTGACTAGTGATGGGCAAATTTATTCGCCAGGTGCAAATTTGATTGCGTTTTGCTGCCGGTGAATAAATTTGCAAGTTTGCCACGAAAATTCGCCCGCGTCAAAATTTTGGACGCGGCGAACTTTTGCTGCAAACTTGCAAATTTATTTGCTGGCTGCGAAATTGGGGAATTCGCTGCAAATTTGCGACAATTAAATGCATGACCATTGACTTTAAAGGAGAAGGAAGGAAACCCTGTAGAAAAAAACCCCGTACCCCCTCCTCACGTAGACCCTCCTCCCCCCAGGCAAACTGGCCCCCGGGGGAAATGCCCCATACTTTATACATACCCCTCGGCGCAGATTCTGCCAGTGGCATCCATCTTCCGTGTCCTCGGTAAGCTGACTGGGAGATCGGTATGTCAGCGCTTGCGCAGTTGGAGCCATTTGGCGGTTTTCGACAACTGAGCATGCGCCGAAATTGACAGAGCTTGCCGATCTCCCAGTCAGTTTACCGAAGACCCGGAAGATGGATGCCGCTGGCAGAATCTAGCAAATTTGTGCACTGTACTAGTACAGATCGACGAAAAAAAAAAGCACTGCGTATCTTGACAGCGCTATATAAATAAATGATGATGATGATGATGATTAATATAGGCTGCCAAATTGCTTTTTGTATGGTGTTTCAGGTAAGATCAGATTCGAGGAGATTTAGTCGCCTGGCGACTAATCGCCTCTTAGTCTGGGCAACAATCTCCACGAACTGCCTTTGCATGTATTCCCGTCAGCTGTAATGAAAAGTCGCCTGCGCTAAAGTACACGCGGTGCTTCATTTTCCGAAGTCGCCTGAAGTTGCTTCAAAAGGAAATTTGATAAATCTGCCCTTAGGTCAGGAGCAGGGCCGCCATTAGAAATCACGGGGCCCCGTACAACAAAATTTTTGGGGCCCCCTGGGCCCCGCCCACACTGATGACCAAGCTCCACCCCATTTCCCGCCCACTCCACATCGCAGTTAAAAGACCACACAGACATCAGCGCTAAAAAAGTAACCCCCCCCCACACAAGTTGTAAAAAGCTATTGATGGTCAGGGCCCCCTTATAAAAAATTGGGGCCCCAAAAAAAAAAAATTAAATTTTTTTTTTTTTTTAAAAAAACATTGGTGGCAGGGGCCCCCTTATAAGTTAAAAACAAATTGGGGCCCCAAAAAAAAATTTGAAAAAAAAAACTGGTGGCAGGGGCCCCCTTACAAGTTAAAAACAAATTGGGGCCCCAAAAAAAATTTAAAAAAAAAAAAAAAATTTTTTTGAAAAAAAAAAAAAACATTGGCGGCAGGGGCCCCCTTGTAAGTTAAAAACAAATTGGGGCCCCAAAAAAAAATTTGAAAAAAAAAAAATTGTTTTGAAAAAAAAAAAAAAACATTGGCGGCAGGGGCCCCCTTACAAGTTAAAAACAAATTGGGGCCCCAAAAAAAAATTTAAAAAAAAAAAAAAAAAATTTTTTTGAAAAAAAAAACAAAAAACATTGGCGTCAGGGGCCCCCTTATAAGTTAAAAACAAATTGGGGCCCCAAAAAAAAATTAAAAAAAAAAATTTTTTTTTGAAAAAAAAAAACCATTGGCGGCAGGGGCCCCCTTATAAGTTAAAAACAAATTGGGGCCCCAAAAAAAAATTTGAAAATAAAAAAATAATTTTTTTGAAAAAAAAAACCAAAAAACATTGGCGTCAGGGGCCCCCTTATAAGTTAAAAACAAATTGGGGCCCCAAAAAAAAATTTTAAAAAAAATTTTTGAAAAAAAAAAAAAACATTGGCGTCAGGGGCCCCTTACGAGTTAAAAAAAAAATTGGGGCCCCAAAAAAACATGTTTTAAAAAAAAAGATTGGTTGCAGGGGCCTATAGAATATTAAAATAATACATTGGTGGCCAGGAGATTAAAAAAAAAAAAATACACAAACTGGTGTTCAGTAGAATTGAACTCACGGCTTCAGTACTTCAACTTCACCTCCTTTCGTGACTTCGGGGCTTTTCACTGCTTCAGGACTTCGGCTTCGGCTGTTTTCGTGACTTCGGGTCTTTGCGCTGATTCAGGACTTCGGCTTCGGCTGTTTTTGTGACTTCGGGTCTTTTCGGCGCTTCGTGACTTCGGCTTTTTCCGTGACTTCGGGTCTTTTCGGCGCATCGGCTTCGGCTTTTCGGCACTTCCGCATTCGGCAGCACAGAGGCAAGACGTACGGCTCGGGCGCTCGTAAGGGGGGCCCGGATCTTCACAAAATGCAGCGCTGCCGGGCCCCCCTTCATGCCCGGGCCCGGTACGCTTGTCCCCCCTGTCCCCCCCTGATGGCGGCCCTGGTCAGGAGTGCCCATACTTTACTAATGTGAGGTCTACTTTTAGTGATGATGTCTCATTATGATCTACATCCCTAAAAGCATTGTTAGCATTCTGTTCCATGGAAAATATTACTTAAATATTGATTTATGAGAAAATGTATATTGGTATATTTAATAAACAACCATTTCTTATGTAACCTTAACATAATAAATATGTGAATGAAAAGCATGAAACAGGAGGGTGATTTAGACAAGCTGTTTGTTGACAGTGTCTTGAGATCTACGGATCGCCAGCTAAAGGTCTACTGGTAAATCCCGATGCACCTTTTGGGCACCCCTGCCTTAGGTTTTTGAAATCAAACAACACATGGGAAACTACATATAAAACATATTCTGTTAACTACATATACATTATTCATGCTTCCTTATTTCGGGTGCAGGACTGACTTTCAGCAATACTTCCTTTGCGGCCTTAAATAGTGTTCAGAAGCTGAACAAGCTGAGATGTTTCCTCAAGTCAAAAGATCAGAATCGCTCCTACATTCAGACGCATGAGGACAATAAACCAAACCAGTCTCAAAATATTGCACCTAACAGCTCGATTATGGCCCATGGATAAACTCCTTTAAGAGCACCTTGTTTGAGATGCCCAAATTAATTAAAAGCAATATCGTGAAATCAAACTGAAAACTGGTGTTCTACAAGTTAGACAATAGGGAACTCAATACAACAGCCACAAAAACCACAAGGAAAGGAGGGGGGGTTGTGCAAACTAGACCGATTTAGCAACAGCCCATACACTGAGTTTACAGTAATATACAGATTGACCTTCCTGATACCAGGAATATGTCATATTTATATTGTTGCTTGGAATCCCATTGGAGAAGTGACAAAACAAAAAATATCAGTTTATGAATGACCTGAAACTGCACAGTGCAGTGCCAAACCCTACTTTTTAGCTACGCAATGGACTCCACTGTCTGAAAAAGAAGGGGTTAGTGATGGGTAATTCCATATCAAATTTAAAGAGCGGGTAATCATTTTTTAATTCTTGGAAACTCAAAGTATTTGACATAATACAAACTGTAAACATATTTATAACATTCAAATCACAAATGAATATGTTGGAACATACACACCCCAGCCATGTACATATGTAACATCAAAACTAACTGATCCGTGAAGCAAAAATGTTTTAGGAAATAGCACTTGCTCCTTGCAAAACACAATTTTGGGATGATTAGGTGTTTACGCTTCCATCAGGGCCAAACATGTGGGTGTAAAGATTTTCCTACAGTTACATATCCTGCAAATTCTTTAAAGGGATCCTGTCATCGAAAAACATGTTTTTTTTAAAAACAGATCAGTTAATAGGGCTACTCCAGCAGAATTCTGCACTGAAATCCATTTCTCAAAAGAGTAAACAGATTTTTTTATATTCAATTTTGAAATCTGACATGGGGCTAGACATTTTGTCAATTTCCCAGTTGCCCCATGTCATGTGACTTGTGCCTGCACTTTAGGAGAGAAATGCTTTCTGGTAGGCTGCTGTTTTTCCTTCTCAATGTAACTGAATGTGTCTCAGTGAGACATGGGTTTTTACTATTGAGTGTTGTTCTTAGATCTACCAGGCAGCTGTTATCTTGTGTTAGGGAGCGGTTATCTGGTTACCTTCCCATTGTTCTTTTGTTTGGCTGCTGGGGGGGAAAATGGAGGGGGGTGATATCACTCCAACTTGCAGTACAGCAGTAAAGAGTGATAGAAGTTTATCAGAGCACAAGTCACATGACTTGATGCAGCTTGGGGCTAGACAATATGTCTAGCCCCATGTCAGATTTCAAAATTCAATATAAAAAAATCTGTTTGCTCTTTTGAGAAATGGATTTCAGTGCAGAATTCTGCTGGAGCAACACTAGTAACTGATTCATTTTGAAAAAAAATTTTTTTTCCCATGACAGTATCCCTTTAATTAAAGGAACCGTAACACCTAAAAATAATTAACATACAATATACTGTTAGCATGTACTGTAAAAGTTGTGGGTTTGTTTCAGAAATACAACTATAGTTTATAGAAATAAACTGCTGTGTAGCCACGGGGGCAGCCAATCAAGCTAAAAAAAAAAAAAGGAGAAAATGCACTGGTTACATTGCAGATAGCAGATAAAACAACATTGTATTGCACAATTACACAGTTTTATCTGTTGTCTGTTATGTACCTTGTGCCTTTTCTCTCTTTTTTTCCAGCTTGAACGGCTGCCCCCATGGCTACACAGCAGCTTGTTTATATAAATTATACTACTCTTTTTGAATCAAACAGGCCACTTTTACCAGTGAAGAGCAACAATACATTATATTTTAATTACTTTAATACACTTTTAGTTTTCGGCGTTACTGTTCCTTTAATTAAGTCCTTTGGGAGAGGTCACAAAAATCCCTTAGAGGGACACATTGAGCTCATGGCTTCCAGTTTGCCAGCACAGTCTAAAAGCAACTGGTAAGTTACATAGCAGCTGCTCAAAGGAATCATCATACACTGTAATAATACAATAAGGACCATGTTACATTACTATTTTGCAGGGTAGATGGACAATGTAGGAGAGTTCTGAGCAGGCGGAAAATTGCTTATTTTAGCTTAGCAGAAGACCGTTTCAGATTAGAACTAGTTATTCTTTGGAAGGGTAGTCAAAAAAGAAAGTGAATCTTTTAATTTCTGTTTTACGAACAGTGTTCTAGTTTATGCCAACTCCCAAAATCCCCTTTACCATGTTAGTTTCACTTTAGAGGCATGGGAATTTAAGGGTGGGGTGGAATCTACTTTCTGCCATCAGCCAAAAAATAAATAAATAAACATCCTATCAGCATATCTGTCTGGGAAAACCGGCCACATTTCATGCCAGGAACAACTGTGCCAAACAGATAATGAACAGAAAGTATAAATACATTAAGGATTATCGTTTTCAGCAAACAGCCTTCCCCTCTCCTGAACTATGCCACTGGGTAGTCTCACAAATAAACCCATCTCTGTACCTGGTTAAAAAAAAAAATGGAGACGCAGCAGGGTTGGCAGGCGCCATCTTGCACTGCTTCAGGTCCTCTTCTCTACACTACAGGAGCAGGCACAGTTGAAGTTAACCTAGACATCTCTTCTACAGCATATACTCGGTGTTGGTGATTGCAAAGAAGTGATGAAAATCTGAATTTATTTGTGCCAAATACTAGGCAACGTTTCGGGCTCCTGCCCTTTCTCAAGCCTTGAGAAAGAAGTCTTGAGAAAGGGCAGGAGCCCAAATGTTGCCTAGTCTTTGGGACAAATAAATTCAGATTTTCACCATTTCAGAGTGCTGCAGCGTGAATTAATCTATGAATAATTGGTTCATTTGGCAGTGGGAAAGCAGCATGCACCCGAAGCTACAAAAAGCGCAAATATAGTTGTAACAACTTGTCTATAATTGGGTGATTGCAAAGAAGAGGACCCAAAGTGGTACAAGATGGCACCTGAAAAATGTAGCTTTACTTTTCTCCATATTTTAATCAAGTACAGAGATAGGTGCAGTTGTGTGAATAGCCAGTAGGGATGCACTGAATCCAGGATTCGGTTCCTTCTGCCTGGCCAAACCGAATCCAAAGCATATGCAAATTAGGGGTGGGGAGGGAAATAGCGTGACTTTTTGTCACAAAACACATATGCAAATTTAGATTCAGATTTGGTTTGGTATTCGGCCGAATCTTTCGTGAAGGATTTAGGGGTTTGGCTGAATCCAAAATAGTGGATTCGGTGCATTTCTACTACCCAGTGGTGCAGTTCAGGAGAGAGGAAGGAGGTCATTGGAGGGGACACTGCATTGTCCGTAGTAATATCAAAACACAACTTTTTTGTGCTCGGCCATGCTGCCTTGTGGCTGCTTGCAACTACATTATTATTACTACATACTATAAAACAGCAGTTGAAACGCTGAGGTAGATAATGCGGTCTTTGGCCAACCTACTATAGGCAAATTTGCTGCCTAGGCAAGGCGTAAACTGCAAGCTGAGCCAGTAGTACAGGTATGGGATCCGTTATCCAAAAACCCAATATCCAGAAAGCTCCGAATTACGGAATGAAAATCTCCCATAGTCTCCATTATAATCAAATAATCAACATTTTTAAAAATGGTTTAGTTTTTTCTCTTTGATAATAAAACAGTAGCTTCTACTTGATCCCAAATAAGATATAATTAATCATTATTGGAAGCAAAACCAGACTATTGGGTTCAATTGAATGTTTACATGCATTAGTAGTAGCATAGTAGACTTAGGGCAGGACTCCACGCACGATCCCGCCGCGCTGCACAAAAACGCAGGCGCCACGTTGATGCGTCGGACACGTGTTTGCATCAGATAGTCGTGTCAACAATGCGACACAATCCGACAACAGCATTACTTACCATATTTCCGTTGCATCCGTGACGCTCGCGTTTTTGTGCAGCGCGAAGGAATATTTCGTGGAGTCATGCCCTTAAGGTATGAAGATCCAAATTACAGAGATCTGTTATCCAGAAAACCCCAGGTACCAAGCACTCTGGATAATAAGTTTCATACCTGTACCTTGATAGAAGCTGGGTACATAAAGCAAAGGAAAAATAATCAGCAATTCCAGGTGTTTTGTATCTCACCCACAGAGCTATTAATCTCTTAGTTGGCAAAATGCCCAGAACTGCATCAAATGCCATTGCCCGTAATTTAGTTGTACAGGCAAACATCAGATTGTTTAGTAAGCTTGCCACTTGGGAGGCCAAATGTGACTGATACTGCCAAACATTGGATTCTAACAGGAGCCTATTCAACTCTCCTGGGAGTCCAGTTCAATAATTCAATGTAGTACTTGACAGACAGGAATTTTAAATTAGCCAACATATATCTGGTCAGCCCCCAAAGCCACTGTTTTGGCCCCATACACACAATAGATACACAAGCTGCTGAGTGGTGGCCAATTGGCAAGACAATATCAGCCTTTCAATGGCCAGTTTTAGGGCAGGGGCACATGCAGCTACTGGGGGAGATTAGTCGCCCAGCGACAAATCACTTCTTCTTCGGGCGACTAATCTTCCCGAACTGCCTTCCCGCTAGCTAGAGTGTAAATCACTGGCGGAATGGCACTCGGAACGCTTCTTTTTCCTTGTGATTCATGGTTCACACAAACATACCAAAACAACCAATCATGTTAGGTCACATGAGCCAATTAATAGACAGAGTTTTGTCTATTGCTTCTACATTTCTTCCAGTTAGAGTTGTAGTATTTCTGGTCAGGTGATCTCTGAGGCAGCACAGAGACCATCACAAAATGGTGGCTCAAGGCAAGAGATGTAAAAGGACAATATTTATGTCATAAGCTAGAGTTTATAAAAAAAAGGAGGGCTCCCTAAACACAACTGCAATGATCCTGACAATTTGGCATGTTATACATGGCACATTAGGTCCATTGTATATTTACTATACTGAACAAGGACAAAGGAGTTTCATTTAACACCTCATCTTAAAGGAACAGTTTAGTGTAAAAATAAAAACCAGGTAAATGTATAGGCTATGCAAAATAAAAAAGGTTTCTAATATAGTTAGTTAGCCAAAAATGCCAGAATTTTTTTGGGACCTATCTACTCTATTGCACTTCACCAGGTCTAAGCTGGCGAAGGCAAGTCTGGCATAAGAGGTAACGTTCAGTAAAATCAACTTCTTAGTGAATTTGCGTAGTAATGATCTTTAGCCCTGTCGAAAATTCGCCTGGCGTTAGAGTGCAAAGTTGCGCTAGAGTCTATCTCCTTTGCTAGCGTATTTTCGCCAATACCTATTAGTAAATAGGTGATGTATCGAACTTACTTCAGCACTTTGCACCTTTGTGAATTTCCCCCATAGACTTACAGCTTAAAGGGCTATTTACCTTTATTAGCAAAGCTGTAATAACTGAAGAGAAAAAAAACCACAGAAATATGTTCAAACTTTCATAACCTGCCAAATATTGAAAAATGAACATGGTAATTAAGGGGTGTGGCCACAAAAATGGGCAGGGTCAAATAAATTTCACCACGCTACGAGTTGGGAGGTATGGCATAGGTAAGGGATGGTCATTTACCAACTTTAATTATTACAAGTTTGAAAAAATTAAGTGAACAAGGTCATGGTCCCATCTATTTTTATAGCGACCAGCACAGCCAATACCAAGGCCCTACTCAACTAGGTTTAAT
Source organism: Xenopus petersii (assembly GCA_038501925.1). Taxonomy (NCBI): domain Eukaryota; kingdom Metazoa; phylum Chordata; class Amphibia; order Anura; family Pipidae; genus Xenopus; species Xenopus petersii. The sequence continues at coordinate 97,150,162 of CM076687.1, read as the reverse complement.
CTCTGTAAAACGCAGCTGTTTATATTTTGTTACATTGTCTTCAAAGAAGAATCAATCTAGCATAACTAGAATGCCAGGCTTTAGTTTTTTTAATAGGCTTTACGTAAAAGTAGTAACTGAAGCCATATGAGAGGGTGAGTAAGGAGTATCCTTGAGTTTCACAGCTTAAAGCTCCCCATAGACGCAAATATTTTTGTTGCCGAACGACCGATTTTAGCGAAGTCCGACCAATCCTTCGAAATTATCGTGCGGTTAGTGGTATTCGAATGATCGTACATCTTACGATTTTGCGGCCGACATCTGTCAGGAAATTGATCGGCCAAGTTAAAAAAATCTTTGTCGGCCCCAGTGCAATCTATCTATGTTTGCAGTCCCAAGCAGGCAACTTTGTTTTTTTTTGGCAAAATGGTCTTTTTAGTTGATGGTCAATTTGTACGATCGTACGATTGTTCCGAGAAAATCGTGGTCTCACGATGAGGATCGGATCTTTTAAAAATCTCAACATCTAACAGCTTTAGAAACACTGGTATGGACATACAGTAAGAGCCACAAAGGATGTTTAATCTTGTTTAAGTGAATGAGTTAGATCTCTGTCAGCTTTCTTCCCTATTAATAACAATGGTATTAGTAGACTATTGGCCAGATGCAACAAGATGCATTAGTTATCAATTAAATCTATTTTTTGTTTTTTTTTTGCTCCCTGCTGTAATGGCCATCATGTGTTTACTTCAACAGGATGATATGTAAAAATAAAAAATGCTAAATTTATTGTGGAACGGCTGAAGAATGTTAAAAAAATACAAGAACAATGAAAGAACCTTTAAGCTTTTAGTACGTAAAATAAATTGTTCAGAATTTACTTTGTTGTGCAATCTTCACAGATGCAACTGAGAAACAGACCGAATTTTTATTTAAATAGGATCATGAGGTTAAACTGGTAAAACCTAATGTTCTTCCCTAAACACTGCTGTCAGGAAAGGGAATTACCTGTCTGGAAAATTTCAGATTTCATATGATGTATTCTATAAAGGATTACTTCCTCTATGGAAATTTTGTAAATGTTCATGCTGTCCTAATAATTATGTTTTTTTATCTATAAACTGAAAGTACAATTCCTAACTAATACATTCTAGTTCTTTACTGGCTTGTCACCCACTTCAGAAAAAAATAACTGAATGTCAACATTGTCTCTGTTGACTCTTTCCAACCTAGTGTAACTAGAATCATTTTAGCATGTATTATTTATTGTATTTTGAAAGTACTTTATATTAAAATGAATAAATAGATTATTTTGTACTTAACGCTGGCCACAGATGCAGAGATCCAATCGTTTGAATCATCGAACGATTGGACTTCCCCATCTCCCGACCTGCCACTAACCATTCAGATTAGATAAAGTAGTAAAAGAACAGAACAGCTGATGTTCTGCCCCTGACAGCAATCGTATGAAAGTTATGTCTGACAAAGCTGGTGACAATCTCCCACTGAAAATCATACGAACGGCAATACACGCAGATATATTACTGTCAGCCGACAGATATGTTTTAACCTGTCCAATCGACCAAACAACTGATCTCCGCTGGACGAAAAATGTCGGGACTCTCCACACATGGTCCGAAAAACGTACGAATCCTTGATTCGTACAATCGGATTTTTGCGTCTATGGCCATCTTAAGGGGTCACCATTGTACTACAGCATACCAAAGACTGGACATGACAGCTTCACATGAAAACTTATCATTCCTCACCTCTTCATAGAGCCCGTGCCTAAAAACCGGTACAGTCTATATATAACTGGAACTGGACTGTGGAAGCCACACGCAGCCCTCTTTATCTTACTTTTTAGACCTTGTCCTTACTCTGACTTTCACTTGAATGAGGTCCGCAAGTGTTAAAACTGTTAATCTGACCATAAAAGTGGAAAAAGTGTCACTTGCCACAAAAAGGAAGAATTTAATTTCAACAGGCCTTTATTTTTTTCTGCGGATGTTGGGAAAAAGTATTAGTGTGCTATGTCCTTTTATTACAGCGCACATTTTATTAATATTCTTTATTTTTATAGCACTTTTCTATAAGCTCATAAGCCAAAATATCTTCTAGGAGGGCTCCTTTTGCCTAAAAGCTGTATTAGAGCACAAATCACCAGACATCATGTCTCTCTACATGCAGGATTTGTGCAAAAGGCAGTTATTTTGTTAGATTTTGTTTGTACTGGAATCAGTTATTTGAGTGAGCTCTAATTCATCTGTTAGGAAAGCTCCCCTATCAGATATATTGAATCTATCTGTCAATGAATATCTGACACCCAACTGCTGCATGAAGACAGAATGGAAAAGAAACAGACGCTGAGAGAGGATTACTGAACATAAACTTTATTTCAGAAACAGTACAGAATTTTTAATTGATTGTATTTAGAAAGTTTCTTATTTCAGTATGAGGAAGCTTATATAACATTTCCATTTTAGCGATAGTTCCCCTTTAAGTATACAATATACAGGGCACTTTATCACTGCCAAATTGTAAACCAAAATCAAGGTAAACTACATAAACCAAAAACAATTGGAAACCCCTAAAACAACGGGAAGGCAGTTCGGGGCGATTAATCACCCCAAAGAAGAGGAGATTTGTCACCGGGCGACTAATCTCCCCGAATCTAAGCGTTTGTCTCTGCCCTAAAAACCACAAATTCTTTTTTAAGTAGTCTGTTAAAATCTAGAGTAAACACATGAGCTGGGATTATTTTTAGTGCCTGGGTTAACAAAAACTGTCTGGAACCATAGATAGCAAATGATAAGAGATGCAGTTTGATGTGGAAATGTGATCTTAAAAGGTTTCCAGGCACTTTGCAAAATTGAAGAGGCTCATCTGTGTCAGCCTTCTCTAGGAAAAACACTAAGGTTACTCTCTTTCCTACAGCAGTATACATTCAATTAGGGTATTGCTATTTGGGTACCGAAGTATCATGGTATCACAAGGAAATCATTCCACTACTTTTGCAAATTAGTGTATTAAAAACCGAAGCTTCACTGGAAGAAATGTCTCCATCTCGCTCACATGAATTCCTTATTTTTAGCTCTGTCACATCTCACTTATCCCTCTCCATGCTGTTTTATCTTTCTATGTTGATTATTCACACCCCCAACCCCACAGTCTACCACCACACAAAGTATAAGGGCAGAGACACACGGTCAGATTCGGGGAGATTAGTCGCCCGGCAACAAATCTCTTCTTCGGGGCGACTAATCTCCCCGAACTGCTTTCCCCTGCCTTCTCATCGGCTAGAACGAAAATCGCCGGCAGGATGGCAATCGGAGCGCTTCATTTTGCAAAGTTTCCCAGAGTGTGATTTTCATTCTAGCCAGCGCGAAGGCAGGGAAAGGCAGTTTGGAGAGATTAGTTGCCCCAAAGAAGTGGAGATTTGTCGCCGGCGACTAATCTCCCTTAATCTGACTGTGTGTCTCTGCCCTAAATCATAGTATGTATGCTATGCTTCAAGCAGTCATGAATTGTGAATGATAGAATGGTTTGGCCAAGAGTGGGGAGGGGGATGGGGTGGATCAGTGGCTGTTAACAGTATGTATTAACAGTATACTGTTCCAAAAATTATTTCAATTTCTCTTTCAAGAAGTGATATTAAATGATATTGATTGTATTAATCAGGAACAAAGGTTTTGCAAAGCATGACTGCACATATTATCATAATTATAATTGGGTAAGGGCCACATATCTTATGAGGCTGATCTTCACCCGTATGGTTTCCCATAGCAACCAATGAGTACTTCACTTGCATATTCTAACTTGTAGCTGATTAAAGGTCTGGCCACACGGGCAGATTCAGGGAGATTACACGCCAGGCGACAAATCTCTTCTTCGCAGCTACTAATCTCCCCGATTTGCCTTCCACCGGCTAAAATGAAAATCTCCTGGGGGCAGGCACTCTGAGCGCTTTGTTTTTCAAAGTCGCCCGTAATTGCCTCATGAGGAAAATGAAGCGCTCAAGAGTGCCTGCCCCCAGGCGATTTTCATTTTAGCCGGCGGAAGGCAGATCAGGGAGATTAGTTGCCGCAAAGAAGAGGAGATTTGTTACCTGGCGACTAATCTCCAAGAATCTGCCCGTGTGGCCAGACCCTAAAGGTAACGGAGTGGTTGCTACTGGGGTGTGTGAGTCACAAGTCTCCCTTTAATAGATTTTCACGGTAATCACTTGCAAGTCAGGCAATTACTGTTTGGAAACATTTTAAAGAAAAAAATAGTCTGACCATGGATTGCAATGTCAGGGTCCAGGCACTTACAATCTATAAGTCTATAAAGGGACAACTGTCAGCATTTTGCCGCCTGTCTTCCAAGCTACAAGATGCATGGGCAGCAAAATGCTTAAAATATCTCCACGTGGCAGTTTTCTAACTACTTCTGCAATGAACCATCTACATTAAAAATGATTACAATATTTATATAGGTAAATATTCTGCAGTGATTTTGTTCATCAGAACTTGCGCCTGTGGAGCTTAAAATCTAAAGTCCCTATCGTATCCACAAACACAAGGGTGAATTTTATCAGGCCAATGTACCTGCCTTTATATTTTTGGAGTGTTGGAGGAAACTGGAGTACCCAGAGGAAACTCGCACAAGTACACAAAGAACATTAAAAAAAATGTATGCTACGACCCAGTGCTCCAAGAAAAAAATGCTATCCACTGAGCAACTTAGCCTCCTATGTCCTTTGTGTTGTTTGGGGGATTTAAGCCACGACAAATGATCATACATGGCCCAATACCGACGGGAAAGAGAAGTTGTATCACCAAATATAAAGAAAAATGAAGAGGGCACTTACCCCACACAAATTGTTTTCAAATTGTACATCACAAAATGGAATTCCCTGCTTTCAATTTTCATTCCTTTATCAGTTTTCGAAAATTTAAGTTTTAGCCCCCTCCCTGCCTTCTGGTTCCAGTTAACAGCTGAGTAAGTCAGATCAGCTACTTTCTAAAAAAAAAAAAGTGTTTCTTAACATTTTTCTCAGGAGACCTAAACTAAGTGAATGAACCTGCTGTGTGACCCAAGAATTCATTCCGTTAATGCACCATATTACAATATCCCTGTTCTGTGGAAATTAACATTAATAAAGGGGATCACGGGAACCAATTATTGAGCCCCAAAGCATAGGGGCAGATTGATCAAAATGTGAGATTAGAGCTTGCCACTGAAAAATTCACTCACTTTCTATTAATTTCTATGGGATTTTTAAAAGTGTATGTATCAATTGAGTTCACCATTTAATAAATACACTTGAAAAATCCCATATATATGAAAAGAAAGTGGTTGAGTTTTTCTGTGGCAAATTCTAATCTTACATTTTGAAAAATCTGCCCCATAGATTCAAAACCCCTTTTGCCAACGTTTGTTACTTAAAGGGGAACGATCGTGAAAATGAAAATTTAATATAAGCTTCAGCATACTGAAATAATACGTTTTCTAAATATAATCAATTAAACATTCTGTACTGTTTCTGAAATCAAGTTTATGTTCACTATTCCACGCTCAGCATCTGTTTCTCTTCATTCTGTCTTCAAGCAGCAGTTGGGTGTCAGATTTACAGTTAGATCCAATATATCTTATAGGGGGCTCCTTTTGCCTAGAACAGGCCTGGACTGGGAGTCAAAATAGGCCCTGTCATTCCAAGTGCTCAGAAGCCCAAACTGCCTCCTACCAGCCCACTATATGGTAACTTTTATGGAGCTGTACAGCAGCCCCTCTGGCATTTGCCAGAACCCACAGATTGCCAGTCCGGGCCTGGCCTAGAAGATGTATTAGAGCTCACTCAATTAAAATCACCAGACATCATCTCTCTCTACATGCAGGATTTGTGCAAAAGGCAGTTATTTTGTTAGATTTTGTTTGTACTGGAATCAGTTATTTGAGTGAGCTCTAATAGATCTATGTGAAATACCACCTCTCTCCATTCATTTCTTTGGGATTTTTAAAGGCGTATTTATCAAATGGTGAACTTTCACCCTTTGATAAATACGCCTTTAAAAACCCCATAGAAATGAACGGAGAGAGGCGGTATTTTACTCTAGCGGACTGTGGTGATCTCTAACTTCACTCTTTGATAAATATACCCCATGGTGTTACTATAAACTTGGTCCTTCTTTTAATGCTATAGCAGCTTTTGCTATTTTGGGAAGATTAGATGTTTTCCAGTTCAGTCCATAGGTGTTCATGTGGGTTGCGATTAGGACTCTGTGCAGGCCAGTCAGGTTCTTTCATTATCTTTCATGGTGTTCCCCCACTGTCTAAACCAACTCTAGTAATTAGAAGGGATGTCTAGGTACTTTAGGCCATATAATATATATGAAATATGGCATTGGGACATAAACATATTTGCATTTTCTATAGAATCTATAACAGACCATACATGGGCAGGAGAGAAGACACTGGGGCTCATTTATCAACACTGGGCAAATTTGCCCATGGGCAGTTACCCATAGCAATCAATCACTGAATAGCTTTTTAAAGCCAGCTGCAAGTAGAACAATGAATGCAGCAATCTGATTGGTTGCCATGGGTTACTGCCCATGGGCAAATTTGCCCAGTGTTGATAAATGACCCCCACTGTGAGCAGAGAATTTGAAGCAGAGTTATAATCAGTTTCCCTGGACAGATATCGCTACTGCTGGTTATATACATTTTAACCAAAGATAGGACTATATGGAAAAAATGCAAAATTTTCAGTCCAAACAAATGTCACTAACATTTCTTTGGAAATTGGATATCACAGCTTGCTCTGTTTAAACAGTGCCGCTTGCACTCCAGGAATAATAACCCTCCCTTTACACATAGCTATTTTACAAGTGTGTTTTTTTTGTTGCTTATTTAACCAGAGCTATAAAATAAGTATCCTATAAAAGTTTTCAAAAGGATACTACAAGTATTAGATCCCTTTGGGCCAATAAAAAGAAAATAGTCAAGATAATGCAAACAAAGCTAGATCCTGACTCAAACTTAACCGCCCACTCAATAAAAGTGGCAAAAATGTAAAAATATTTACAAGAAATGGCACAATAAGAATTTGGATGTATAGGCAGCAACCAGTGATGGGCGAATTTGACCCGTTTCGTTTGGCCAAAAATTCGCCACCGGCGAAATGTCGCAGACGCCCATTAAAGTCTATGGGCGTCAAAAAATATTTGTCGCGCGGCGAAATTATTTTGTCGCGCGTCTTTTTTTTTGACGCACGTCTCCATACAAGTCTATGGGCGTCATTTTTTCTGCGAAAAAATTCGCCCATCCCTAGCAGCAACCTAAATGCAGATTGTACGTCTGTTTTAACAAGCAAAGCGCCTTGTCCACATAGCCGCACCAAATGAATAGCCCTGTCAAAAGATGAGTACTGTACCGAACATAACTCAGAAGCTATCCCATCATTCACAGATTATGTATAAGACGAAAGGCACCCGATTCTTTTTTAGGAACAACACCCAAAAGATAAATTCTCATATTATAAAAAGCTAATTCCTTAAAGGGACCTGCAATCCTATTTTTTGACAACTCTTTTAACAATTTCTCACGAACAACCTTAGGATGTCAACTAACTGATCTCAAATTATTAGCAACAGGAATATGAAAACCTTCAGAATACCCTGTCTGAATTGACTCTGCTTTCTGCCTGTCTGGATAAATTCTTAAATACTGAAGAACTGCGTGAAGGTTCACTGGTGTTGAACCCCTCTTATGCCTGACTCCTTTGGCTTACTGGCATTATTGAGAAACTTTTATTGCACAGCGAAAGGCAGGATGCGCTTGGCTCCAAACGGAGCATTCATGCTTATATCAGCAACTATTCTGCCATTTACAAAAATTCTCATCAAATGCCCAACAAGTGCTATGCCTCACTGCAGTACTTTTAAGCAAAGAATTAGGCATCTGAGTTTTAACAGCCAGCAACCACAAGTCTATTTCCACAACTAAGATATTAGCAAAAATAAAAAAAGGCTTGTAACCAGTTAGTAAAGGTTCCTGCCACAGGCCTACACTGATCTTCCTCACTTTCACCCTCCTTTTCAATCTTTAAAAATTCCCTAGCCGAAGCAAAAGGGATAACAAATCTATATAATCCCCTTTAATTATTTTGTCCTTAACAGACTGAGATAGATACAACCCAAGAGGAGTGGCAGGGCAAGTAAAAAAAATCCCGAAAACACAATTCACTCCTGTGCTTGAATACATTTGAGCTGCACCAGAAGAACCATCCTTAATAGAAACCCCAGGCAAACCCTGAATTAATTTACCTAACTCCTGCACCAACCTGGAGCTCTGCATGTCCCTGATCGTGGCCCTCCTTCAACTGACGAACCTGAAAGGGAACCGAAGAGGTGGGAGGGAGGAAGTTGCTGAAGCAGCTAAAGCGCTAACAGCTCTAGGAAAAGCAAAGCTACTGGGCCCAGCATTCAGCTGATCCCCAGCATCAACCGGCAGGTGCACACAATCCTCTTGATCCGGAGGTGAAGCAGCCGGCCAGCAATGGTACTTGGGAGAGCCACTAACTTGGTCCGCTTCTTCTTCCCCTTTGTCGATCCTCTAGCCCAGGGGTGCCCAAAAGGTAGATCGGGATCTACCAGTAGATCGGGATCTACCAGTAGATCGGGATCTACCTTGAACTTGTGATCAGTAGATCTCAAGATACTGTCAACAACCAGTTTGTCTAAATCACCCTTCTGTTTCATGCTTTTCATTCAGATATGTTTTATGTTAAGATTACATAAGAAATAGATGTTTAAATATAACAATATACATTCCCTCATAAATCGGTATTTAAGTAATGTTTTCGATGGATCGGAATGCTTACAAAGCTTTTATGGATATAGATCATAATGGGACATCACTAAAAGTAGACCGCATTAGTAAAATATGAGCACTCCTGGTGTAGCCGCAACTGATAATCTTCTCTTTTTGACTGCTGCTCACTCAACGTCTCTTACGATTGGAAGGCAACGTTGTCTTCAGATTCACCAGTGAGCTCAAGCTGACATCATGAGAAAATCCTCTGCAAATCTTTTTGATTGGCTTGATTTCAGCCACTTCAAAACATCCTCTGCTCGAAGATCCGGCACTTCTGAAGAGGACCCCTCCATTACGAATCTTGACAGTATGTTGAAGACGCCTCCAAGTCAGCTCACATTGAATGAAGGTAAGCTCCGTCCACCACAACCAGCGTCTTTTATACTCGCAGGTAAACCCCACGTGATCCAATACCATCAATCAGCCCACACTATTAGGAATTCCCATCTGCCAAAACCCGTTAACTGAAACTGACCAAACACTAACCCTAAATATACCAGCAACTAACTTTGATAATAGCATTGACTTTCCAAAGAGCTTGCTAAGAAGCTTGGCTAGAACCTGAATCTTTGAGAAAGAATGCAGTGAAAATTCTGAGAAACGATCTCAACTGACGTATGCAGAATTATAATCATCTCAGAAATCAATGGGAAGATTCCATAGTGCGTCAGGAACTGGGCACATCCCCTGCACAAAGAGCACATCAGTGACACAAGCCTTGTATGTAGTATTTCACAACACACCAGGTTCTGCATGCAGATTGCATCACAACACTCACATATTTACGGACAAAGCCAGTTCAAATTCCACATCACGAGAAAATAATCTGTAATATCTTTCAACTAATAGGAATTCAGCCTTGTCTCTTGGTCACTGCCAGACCACGTTCAAGCAAAGAGTTGCACTGGATGTTTCACAAACTAAAACACACAAGTGAGACCCTTTATACGCAGAATAAAAATGATGTCTAATTACATATGATGGAAGCATATAAACAACGAAACTGAGTTAAAGGGGTTGTTCATTTTTAAATTAACTTTTAGTATGATATAGAGAGTAATATTCCGAGAGAATTTGCAATTGTTTTTTTTATTTGTGGTTTTCCCCATAGACGCAAAGATCTTTCGTTGGTGAACGATCGATTTCAGTGCAATCCGACCAATCCGTCAAATTATCGTGAGGTTAGTGGGAGGATCGTGCATCTTTCGATTTTTCATCCTACATCTGTCAGAAAATTGATCGGCCAGGTTAAAAAAAAATGTATCGATCCCGTGCCATCTATCTATTTTTATAGGGCCAAGCAGGCACTTACCCTTCAGTTTTACTGGCAATATCGCTTGAAATGGTCTTTTTTGGACAAATCGTACATTTAAACGATTTCGAGATAATCGTGGTCTCACGATAACGAAAAGATCTTTGAAAAATCTTTACATCCATGGCCAGCTTTATTTAGCTTTACCTGCAGCAGCTCTCCAGTCTGTAATTTCGACATTTAGGTTGCTAAGGACAAATTATCCTAACAACCATGCATTGATATGTTTAAAGGACTTGTACATGAATAGGAGAGGGCCTGAATAGAAAGATGAGTACTAAAAAGTAGCAATAATAATACATTTGTAGCCTTACAGAGCATTTGTTTTTAGATGGGGTCAGTGACCCCATTTGAAAACTGGAAAAGAGTCAGAAGAAGAAGGTATATAGTTTAAAAACTATAAAAAAGAAATAATGACAACCAAGTGAAAAGTTGCTTAGAATTCGCCATTCTATAACATACTAAAAGTTAACCCCCCCTTTAAGTGGATTTGCCTTTGCAGCCCACTGTAGCCACACAGAGAGTGACAGGCAGAAGTGTCCAACGAGTACCATTTAGGAACGGCAGACACGGGTGCTATTTACAACACAGATTGTGTTCATCTCTCATTACACAGACTGTTCTTTTGAGAGGATTCCTGCCTGACCATTAGCTCAGCAGCCTATCAGTGGGTATGATGTTACACAGACACCATTCTTTGCCAAACTTTACACAGAAACAGATTAACAATGGAAGGGAGTTCTCAGGTAGATGAATTATTATGTCTGTGGCATAATACCACACAAGTTTTACAAAAAAAATGCTGAAACAAGCATAATGCATACAATTCTAACACTGTTCTAATACAAAATGAGCACTGTTTTTGTTTATTTAAGGGCATAACCAGGTGCTTTGCCTCTGAGGTGTTTTGCCTGTAGAAAACCACATCTCTGTGCAACTAATGCCTGAATATACATTCATACTAAGATCAGTCTGCAACAATCCCTGAAAGTGCAATGCCATGGATACTGTGGCCTGGCAGGTATGTCGCTATGCAGGTGTGTGTGGCATCTGGCATCACAAATATTGTCTTTAAAGGAACAGTAACACCAAAACATTAACGTGTTTTAAAGGAATGACAATATGTACTGTTGCCCTGCACTGGTAAAATTGGTGTGTTTGCTTCAGAAACACAACTATAGTTTATGTAAAGAAGCTCCTGTGTAGCCATGGAGGAAGCTGTTCAAGTGCAGGATAAACAATTGATATTAGTTAAATTCTGAAGAATCCCATTGTATACTACAGAGCTTATCTGTTATGTATCTTGTGCATTTTTTTTCCTTTTTTCAGCTTTGAATGGCTGCCCCCATGGCTACACAGCAGCTTGTTTATATAAACTATAGTAGTACTTATCTGTTATCTACTGTGTATCCTGTGCTTGAATGGCTGCCCCCATGGCTAGACAGCAGCTTGTTTATATAAACTATAGTAGTACTTTTCTGTTATCTAAAGTGTATCCTGTGCTTGAATGGCTGCCCCCATGGCTACACTACAGCTTCTTTATATGAACAATAGTAGTGTTTCTGAAGCAAACACACCAGTTTTACCAGTCCAGGGCAACACTGCATTATATTTTCATTACTTTAAGGGCAGAGACACACACTAGGATTCAAGGAGACTAGTCGCCCACCGACAAATCTCCTCTTCTTCGGGGCGACTAATCTCCCCGAACTGCCTCCCACCGGCTAGAATGTAACTCGCCGGCAGGATAGCAATCGGAGCACTTCGGGCGACTTCGGAACACAAAGCGCTCTGAGTGCTATCCCGCCGGCAATTTAGATTCTAGCCAGCGGGAAGAGGCAGTTCGGGGAGATTAGTCGCCCCAAACAAGAGGCGATCTATCGACGGGCGACTAAATATCCCCGAATCTGAAGGTGTGTCTCTGATCTAAAACAGTTTCATTATTTGGTGTTGCTGTTCCTTTAACATTGACACAGGAAGCAGTATTGTAGATTCCATTATCATATGTAGGGACCAATGTAGAATAAACCATCACCACAAGCTTTACTGAAGCCTAAAATAAAACAAACGCTGCTGGTGATATCCTGAGTAACTTTTGCTTTTAAGGTTTAGTCTAGCGACCACTGGAATAGATGCACATCTTCCTGCAATGAATTTACATTTATAAGTGATCCGTCCTCACTTTACCAACACTGCTGTAAAGCGGCAATGAACCAGCCCGCAAACGCTGTACACAAGGACACTGCCTCTTTAAGCACACGGCCCGCCCACATGTGTATTGCTTGGGGTTTGAGGGCTAATGTGGGGAGCTGTAATGTAGTCCCGGCCGTACAACACGGTACTTACTGTGCATCAGGTAATGCCGGCACGACTTGGCCTGTATCCTGCAGCCTGGAGCGCTACGAGCAGCACGGGAAGATAAGCGTAGTGGCGGGAGTTTTCTCTGGCTTTTTCCTACAGGACAGCAGCTCAGAACCGAAGCACAAGTCTGTGATTCATGCGTGCCATTAATCCGCACTCTATGTGGGATAGTGCGAGCCGAAAACCCCCATTCCACATAATGATGATAGAGCCAGCCGGGGCCCCTCCCCTTTTTTTCTGGAAAGTCCCTTCAGAGCGGCGGAGCAACACACACAGCTGAGCACTTCCTCTCTTGATGGAAATCCCCGATTACAAACTCCAGAGCTGCCAGACAGACATAGCTTGGCACATGGTGCTGTCGCCTGCGCGTTATAGCTCTGCCATGGGGTGAGTATTTACATACAGCTACGGATCTACTTACATGTAAATAGTACACACTGTGCATATACTGCATGTAATGTATATATTACAGGACTGCCATTAGAAATCACGGGCCCTGTACAACAAAATGTTTGGGGACCCCTGGGCCCCGCCTACTCTGGCCACCAAGCCCCGCCCCAGATCCCGCCCACTCTAGTTAAAAGACCACACAGACATCAGCACTAAAAAAAGGTAACACCCCCCACACACAAGTTATAAAAAGCTATTGAGGACCAGGGCCCCTTTACAAATTAAAAAAAAATTGGGGCCCCAAAGGATTTTTTTAAAAAAACATTGGCACCAGGGGTCCCCCTTACAAGTTGAAAAAATTGGGGCCCAAAGGAATATTTTTTTTAAAAAACATTGGCACCAGGTTCCCCCTTACAAGTTGGGAAAAAATTGGGGCCCCCAAAGAATTTTTTTTTTAAAGAAACATTGACGCCAGGGGTCCCCCTTACAAGTTAAAAAAACTGGGGCCCAAAGGAATATTTTTTTTAAAAAACATTGGCACCAGGTTCCCCCTTACAAGTTGAAAAAAAATTGGGACCCCCAAAGAATTTTTTTTTTAAAGAAACATTGACGCCAGGGGTCCCCCTTACAAGTTAAAAAAATTGGGGCCCAAAGGAATATTTTTTTTAAAAAAACATTGGTGCCAGGGGTCCCCCTTACAAGTTAAAAAAAATTGGGGCCCCAAGGAATATTTTTTTTAAAAAACATTGGCACCAGGTTCCCCCTTACAAGTTAAAAAAAATTGGGGCCATGAAGGTATTTTTTTTTAAAAAAACATTGGCACCAGGTTCTACCTTAAAAATTGGGGCCCCAAAGAATATTTTTTTAAAAAAAACATTGATGGCAGGGGCCTATAGAGAATAATACCTTGGTGGCCAGTGGATTAAGAAAAAAAAAAAAACAGAGGAATTGAACTCAAGGCTTCAGGACTTCAACTTCACCTCCTTTTATGACTTTGGGTCTTTTTGGCGCTTCAGGACTTCAATTTCGACTGATTTCGTGGCTTCAGGTCATTTCGCCACTTCAGGACTTCGGCTTTTCTGTATTTCCGCATTTCTGCTGTTCAGGACTTCGGAAGGATGCGGCATGGCTTCAGCTCAGTCAAGGGGGGCCCGGCTCTTTCGAAAAGTTTAGCACTGCCGGACCCCCATTCAGACCCGGAACACTTGTACCCCCTGTCCCAACCTGATGGCATACCTCCCAACATTTTGGAAATAAAAAAGGGGACAAAAAAAATTGCCACATGCTTGATCACGCCTGTTTTTGTGGCCACACCCCCTAATTACCATGTACATTTTACAAAATTTGTCAGGTTATGAAACTTTGGAACATTTTTTCTAATGAAGGTGAATTGCCCTTTAAGCTGTGACTAACATTTCCCAATAAACTTGCTTATCTAAATTGTTACAATTACTTATCTCAAAATTGTCACAATAGTATCTTAGTTGCACCTGTTAGCTGTTCTGGGCTCTCTGCAAAAAAAGCCAATTAAGTTAGAAACTTTGTTTCTTTTTCTGGCTGTTCAGTGCAGAGAAAATCAGGGGCTTTTTTAGTGCAAACATGGGACTGCCGCTTGAGCTGTCAAAAGCGGGACTGTCCCGCTGAAAACGGGACAGTTGGGAGGTATGGGGAAAACATCTGCCACAGCTCAGGAAGGATCAAATATTCATAAGCATTTTGAAACCAATGTTTGTGCCCCACGTGTGTTCCTGTGTCAGGGAAGGCTCTCAAGGGGGGACAGTAGGTGGTTCTTTAACGGGTGGTTCACCTTCAAACAACTAATTGTTTTTAAACAGATCACCAGTAGTAACAACGTTTTTCAATCACATTCTATTCTCTATGTGTCACTGTTTTTCTAATATTAAAGTGTAAAGTGTCATTTTTCACCTTCTGAAGCAGCTCTGGGAGGGGGGGTCGCCGACCCTGTAAACTGTTCTAAATGGATACATTTAGTTGATACATTTATCTTTGCCCTGCTGAGCAGAATCTATGGGTTTCATTACAGGCAGGGAGAAGGACTACTGTGCAGCAGAGGCCTCCCAAAAGGACCACTGGGAACTCACTGAAAATGGTGGTGCGCACTTAAAGGAGAATTCAACCCTAATGTTAAAAAAAAGCCTACCCCTCTACCCTACACAGACCCCCCTCCCTCCTCCCCCCCAGTCTGTGTTACCCCGAGCAAATGCCCCTAACGTTTTACTTACCCCTCAGGGCAGATTCAGGCATCGGAGTTCACGGGCGCCATCTTTTTCTCTTCTGAAATCTTAGGAATGAGACCGGCGTGGCGGCGCATTCGCAGTTGGAGCAGTTTTCTGTTTCACTCCAACTGAGCATGCGTCGAAACTCACGAAAATTGCCGAATCACCAGTCTCATTCCAAAGATTACCGAAGCAGTTGAAGATGTTGCCTGTTAACTCCGATGCTTGAATCTGCACCGAGGGGTAAGTAAAAGGTTAGGGGCATTCACCCGGGGTAACACTTATTCTGGGGGGAGGGGGGTCTATGTAAGTTAGAGGGTTAGGGACTTCTTGCATTAGGGTTGAATTCTCATTTAAAGAAATATTTTTTGCCACAGGGTCGAATTGAAATTTTAAATTTGATTTTCAAGTTTTTTTTATGGCTAAATTTGTCAAATTCAACTAAGGAATTGTTAAAATTCGATTTGAGTTTTTTTAAGAATTCAATTTTCGAGATTTATGGCCCTTTAAGAATTCAAATTTGACTATTCGCCGCCAAAAACTTGCCGAATTGAGTTTTAGTCAATAGGAGACGTCCTGGGATCAATTTGGAGTTGTTTGCAGCCTTCATGACATTTGAGGGTTTTTTTTCTTAGAAAAAAACTCTTATCAAGTTTTAAAAATCCAAATTTGATTCGAGTTTTCGGGTCGATTCTATTCACCCGAGTTTGGAAAATTCCATTTTTTTTTTAAATGTTGTTGGCAGCCGCATGGATTGGGCATACAGCAAATTTTCCAGTTACTTACATCTCCCGCGCGCAGTCCTCAATGCCAATGGAGACAGGGAAAGTATGCGAGTGTGTTCACCTGGGGGGCAGAGTAGCGGAGAGACAGCGGGCAACCTAGAGGAACCAGAAATAGAAATCAGGCCTTGGGTCTGGGTGGGTAGTTTTTTTTTTTTTTTTTGTTTTGTTTTTTTTTTCCTGTCTGACCAGTAAGTGAGTCTTGTGGTAGAGTCCTGCGCGGAACCAATTTCTAAGACCCAACCCTCGACCCGGACCCACAACTGCCTTATCCGCAACCTGACGACCACCATCAAACAGGAAGTGACTTTGCTGCAACCCGGAAGTGACATCATCAAAAGTGGGCGGGGACAGAAACAAGTTTTGTAAAACTTTAAAAGGAGTAAAATATAGACAATAGTACATAAGATATGAAATTCAGAGGAGACCCATATCTATACCTGCACCTGAAAATTCTCCCCTCATTCCGCAGGGTGATTTGGGAAACTTTGTGATTTTAAGCGCATGCGCCACCAAATGCTGGTGAATACAGGAAGAAGAGTGCACAGGCGAACATGGCTGCCGTGAACTGAACAGGAGAGGAACTACATGGAGGGGTCAGTAACAAATTAGGGGCATTTGCCCGGGGGGAAGGAGGGAGGGATTATAAGGTTTAATTCTCCTTTAAAAAATATTTTCCATGGAACAGAATTATAACAATGCTTTTATGGATGTAGGTCATAATGGGACGGTATCACTAAGGGGCAGATTTATCAAAGTTCGAAGTTAAAAAAAACTTTGGATTCAAAAAGACCAACCGAATGGAGGTCGAAGTGGGCCGAATCGGCCTACTTTGAATCGTACTTCGATTCAAAGTTTTTTTAACTTCGACCTTCGATCTCCCAAACTCCCCCAATTGCCTCCATATGGGTTCTAGGAGGTCCCCCATAGGCTAAAACAGCACTTTGGCAGCTTTTAAGTGGCGATTGGTCGAAGTTTTAAAGAGACAGTACTTCAAAATAATTCGACCTTCGAATTTCAACGTTTTTTCAATTTCGAATCGAAGAATGACTTCCCTAGTCGAAGTACACAAAAAAATTGTTTGAAATTCGTTTTTCACTTTGAAACTTCACGTCAACCTTTGATAAATCTGCCCCTAAAAGTAGACCTCGCATTAGTAAAGTATGGGCAATCCTGTCCTACCCAGAAGTGGTCAACCATCAAAGGAACCCAGGGTAAATTCTAAGCAACTGAAGGCCTGGCGCACATTGGAAAATATTGATGTTCCACCATCAGACCGATGAACAGCAGTGGTGTGTATGGCAGGGTAGAAAAGAGAAAGCTACTGCTCTCCCCCCAAATATTTCTGACCTCTACAGTTTGCTAAAGATCATGTGAACAAACCAGAAGAATAGAGGAAGAATGTTTGGTAGATGGATGAAACCAAAATATAATTTTTTGGCTTAAATGAGGAGTGTTACATTTGGAGAAAGAAAACATGGTGGTGGGAGTGTTCTGGTTTGGGACTGTTTTGCTGCATCTGGGCCTGGATGGCTTGTCATCATTGATGGAACAATGAAGTCTAAACCAGAGAATTCTAAAGGAAAATGTCAAGACAGCTGTCCATGAACTGAATCGATCCTAAAAACACAAGTTGGTCTACCAAAAAATGGTTAACTTCTAGCCCCTTTGGTGGAGTTCAGGTGATCCCTTTGGGCAGAGGCACATGCTCAGATTCGGGGAGATTAGTCGCCCGGCCACAAATCTCCTCTTCTTCGGGGCGACTAATCTTCCCAAACTGCCTCCCGTCAGCTAGAATGTAAATCGTCGGCGGGATGGCAATCTGAGTACTTTGTTTTCCCTAAGTCGCCTAAAGTAGCCCCACGAGGAAACCAAACACTCCGAGTGCCACCCCGCCGATTTAGATTCTAGCCAGCGCGAGGCAGTTCAGGGAGATTAGTCGCCCCGAAGAAGAGGCGATTTATCGCCGGGCGACTAAATCTCCCCAAATCTGAGCGCGTCTCTCTGCCCTTTAGGATATTTTCTATCAATTTCCTATTAGGTCAAGTACATTGGAGTCTGTCTTGGTGGACCTACCCTTTTATCCATTTAGTTTTAAATTAATCACCAAAACATACATGACAGGATTCTAAAATTAGGATCAGAGATCATTTTCTAGCTGTCTGCAAGTTATTTAAAGAAATTTCTTTCTATTACTGTCTAAACTGTCTCTGTATCCTGGCGTGTAAAATAATTGGCTACTTAAAAGCGATCCTTACATCTCCCACTCAAGTTACAGATGATGTAGAAGTCTCCATTCTCATAACACAAGGTCCTGAGGGTGGCTCTTTTTATGCCAGTATTTCAGAGCTAGATCAGACCCAAAAATACAGCACAGAATCTTTACAGAACGTTGGTTAGTTAGCTAGATTAGCTTGCTCCCATTTGTGGACTGATCTCCACTCTGTGAAACCTGTACTTTTTTGCAGTGGTGTTTAAAGGAGAAGTAAAGGTTATGTTAGGTACCCCCAAGTGATTGTATTGACTTACCTGAAACCCCGGGCCAGTGCTCCTATCAGCAGAAAACTACACCGGCCCGGGGTCATTCCAGTGAGCACCACAGAACCATCTTCAGTCTTCCTCTTTCTTTGTCCTGTTGCACATGCGCAGTAGAACAAAAAGCTGAACTTTAACTAAAAAGTTGGCTATTTCATTCTACAGCGCATGTGTTTGCCCGGGAAAATTTGAAGACGGAAGATCTCTCCATGGTGCTCACTAGAAAAACCCCAGGCCGGTGCAGTTTTCTGCTGATAGGAGCCTAACATTTGGCACCCCCAAGTGCAAACAGCCTTTCCTCTTCCTTTAACTTTTAGTATGTTGTAGAATGGCTAATTCTAAGCAATTTGAGCCTTTACATGTACAGGTGGGAGACTTTCCTATGTTCTTTTAATGTTCATAGCAAATTAAACAGTTAACAGTTAATTAGTTCAAACTGTTTTAGTCATCTCTCAAAAAAAAAAAAACAGTTCTAAAAGTGTCACTCATTCCATGCTATTTAAAGCTGGCTGCCAACTCTATATTTCATTTTCTATTGCATGATTCTGTTTCAACTCTACAATCCACAGCCATATAAAACTCTATTCACAACAAAACCATCCTTGCAATTATATATATACATATTTAATCAATCAAAATGCTGATTTTTTTTTTTTTTAGTGCAGTGCTAGTAATCATTTTGCTTTTCAGATTTCAGATAATCGTTACTGAATTTGAATACATATTACTGTACTATAAGAAAATGTTCCTATATGTTAATATTTGTGTGTAGCAGAGAACACATTGCCAGGCACTTGGGGTATGTACTGCTGGAACTACATTTGTACAACTTACTGAAACATCGTTTAACATGGCGCACATGGCGGAAGTCCTCTGTGCCCGAAAAACATAAAGAATGTTGGCTTCAGTTAGATTAGATTAGGGATGCACCAAATCCACTATTTGGGATTCGTCCAAATCCCTGAATCCTTCGTGAAATATTTGGCCGAATACCGAACCGAAACTGAATTCTAATTTGAATATGCAAATTAGAGGCGGGAAAAGAAAGTGAAAAAAGAATGTTTTACTTCCTTGTTTTGAGACAAAGTCACGTGATTTCCCTTCCCACACCTAATTTACATATGCAAATTAGGATTCGGTTCAGCCACCCACAAGGATTTGGCCGAATCCTGCTGGAAAAGGGTGAATCCTGGATGCATTCCTAGATTTGGTAGTATCTTTATTAGAATCTATATAACAGATAAATATATTATAATAATAATTTATTATAATACACAAGAGCCACGAGTATCTTAGCTCTGTAACTTGTAATATCCTTATATTTTAAAAGAAGGGTTACTTTATTCACTAAATAATACACAAAAGCCATGAATATCTTGTAAATTATATCCTTATAAACGGTGAGTACTGATGTCATCAGTTATAAACGGTGAGTAGTGATGTAATTTGTGTCACATGACCTTCGGCCTTGTGTTTTTATATGGTCACGAAACTCCGTGGTAACTTTTAATATCCTTATAATTTACAAGAGGGGGTACTTTATTCACTATATAATACACAAGTTTTGTGTGACAGAAATGACATCACTTAGTGCCAATTGAAAAAAAGATGACATCACTGTTCATTTGGATATAATTTAGAGAATATCCATGGCCCATGTGTATTACTTAACACATTCTTTATAACTTAAAGACACAGACACTATGCTTGCTGCAACCATTTACTCCCAGTACTTCTTTCCCCTCCACCACCACCACCAAACTTCCTGCACATACTTAAAGGAACAGTTCAGTGTATAAAATAAAAACTGGGTAAATAGACAGGTTGTGCAAAATAAAACATGTTTCTAATATAGTTAGTTAGCCAAAAATGTAATGTATAAAGGCTGGAGTGACTGGATGTGTAACGTAATAGCCAGAAAACTACTTCCTGCTTTGCAGCTCTCTAACTCTGAGTTAGTCAGTGTCACATGGGACATACTTATTCAGTGAGTTTGAAATTGATCCTCAGCATTCAGCTCAGATTCAAAAGCAACAGTTATGAACCATGTGCCCCCCCCCTCAAGTCACTGATTGGTTACTGCCTGGTAACCAATCAGTGGAAAACAAGAGAAGTAGTGTTCTGTTATGTCATCCAGTCACTCCAGCCTTTACACATTACATATTTGGCTCACTAACTATATTGAAAACATTTTCTATTTTGCACAGCCTATCTATTTACACAGTTTTATTTTTATAATGACCCAATTCCTAATAATGTGCTTTCTCCCTCTTCCACTGGACCCACTCGCTCCTTCTCCAGTCCTGGTCCTATTCCCTTCCACTCTAGACTAGAGCTGTTACCCCATCTTTTCCTCTACTTGTCTGCTCTTTCTAACTTGCCAGCACATCTCATACGGCCACTGATGATATCAATGATGGAAGACCTGCTGGAGAGGAGTGGAAAAGAACAGATAGGTACTTGGCAGAGAAGGAGAAGAGTTTACATGGAGACACAAGGAGAAAACTAAAACGAGATAAAAGACGGGAACAGAATGATGGCCAGCTCTGTGCAGAACATGGAGCAAAAGCAAAGAGCTTACAAAGTGAGACACTACACATACAAATTCAATTCAAGTGTAATAAATAATATACCCCCTTCTTTAATTTATAAAGGCAAGATACGTTTTGCAAACATTTAGTGACTCAACTGCTAGGAGAAGAAAGACTTGACAGTGCAACGTGTATGTAATTAAACATCTTGTTGAATTTGCAGTTATTTTGAGCCAAAAATGATGCAAACTTCAAGCAGGATTTTAATATGTGCAATGTGCAGTTAAAAAAATCACACTACTTAAAGGGGAACTCCAGCTTCCAAATCAAAATTTGATAAAGAGTCCCACATAACACAGAAACCCCTAATATACCCATCACAGTTACCTGTTTCTTCAAAAAGAAAATAAATAAATGCCATTTTCTATGCTGGAATCCAGCTGTTTAACAGTTCTTCTCTTTCTGCATCATTTGATATCCTGGCAGGGATGGAGGGACACACTGATGTTCCGTTCCTTATTGAAATCACGTGTGCAGGAAATTGTGGGGTTTGGAGGATACAGGCTGCGGAAAGCTGGTTGTTAATACAAAGTAGGGATGCAACGAATCCACTATTTTGTATTCGGCCGAACCCTCGAATCCTTGGCGAAGGATTCGGCCGAATCCAAACCCTAATTTGCATATGTAAATTAGGGGTGGGAAGGGGAAAACATCTTTTACTTCCTTGTTTTGTGACAAAAAAGTCACGCGGTTTCCCTCCCCGCCCCTAATTTGCATATCTAAATTAGGGTTCGGATTTGGTTCGGCCGGGCAGAAGGATTCAGCCGAATCAGAATCCTGCTGAAAAAGGCTGAATCCTGGCCGAATCCTGGATTCGGTGCATCCCTAATACAAAGTAACAGTAGTCAGCCAGCTCAGCAAAGTAGTCTGATCTCCTCTTCTGATCAGCAGAAGAGGAGAGGGCTAGGCTTAGGGAACTGTCAGAAACCATTAAAAATTATGAAAAGTCTGCATATTTTTTAATTGATGTATATTGCAAAGTTGCTTAAAATTATGTTTACTTTTCAAAAAGCTTATGTTTTTGTGGAGTTCCCATTCAATTAAAAATCACATTGCACAGTTAAATCTTAAATGTCACAAGAAAAATTTGCAATCTGATAAGCTGATGCAATTTTTGTTATTTTAGAATATTTTAATTCCATTCATACTATTTATTACATAGTGTCATGGGTTTTTTTTTGGGTTTCAAGATAGGTAGACACCATTTTGCTTTACATTACAATATATACTGAGAATTTCTGCAAGTGAAAGTAGTTAGGCCTATATCTTAGCTAGTGATCATGGAACAAAGGACTATTATCTGACGCAAAAGAAATATATTATTTTGAGACTAAAACTGTTGAAATATGGAGAAGAAGCCGTTGGATATACAGACAATAAAATGTATCAAGTTCAGTCATGCACTCACTGGCAGCACACAAAAATTTGCACATCCTACCCTATAGGAAAAGGCATGTCAATGTACAAATAGTACCACCCAGATTAAAAGCCTTGACCTTGGCTTAATTAGAAGACATCTACTGCAACACCACTGTTAACCTAACTACATCATAGAAAAACAATTGGTTTGAAATTCCCAGTCCTTCACAAACCATTACTACTAATGTGTACTATTTGACCTGTCCTTTAGTTGCCATCCTGCCGGTGATTTACATTCTAGCCGACGGGAAGGCAGTTTGGGGAGATTAGTCGCCCCGAAGAAGAGGAGATTTATCTCCAGGCGACTAATCTTCCCGAATCTGAGCGTGTCTATGCCCTTATAAACTACATACATGTGATCCTTATAATCCCTTATCAATAAGTTAAAGGGATACTTAGCTGCCCCAAGTCATGTGACTTGTGCTCTGATAAACTTCAATCTCTCTTTACTGCTGTACTGCAAGTTGGAGTGATATCACCGCCTCCCTTCCCCCCCCCCCCAGCAGCCAAACAAAAGAATAATGGGAAGGTAACCAGATAACAGCTCCCTAACACAAGATAACAGCTGCCTAGTAGATCTAAGAACAACACTCAATAGTAAAACCCATGTCCCACTGAGACACATTCAGTTATGTTGAGAAGGAAAAACAGCAGCCTGCCAGAAAGCATTTCTCTCCTAAAGTGCAGGCACAAGTCACATGACCAGGGAAATTGACAAAATGTCTAGCCCCATGTCAGATTTCAATATTGAATACAAAAAAATCTGTTTGCTCTTTTGAGAAATGGATTTCAGTGCAGAAGTCTGCTGGAGCAGCGCTATTAACTGATGCGTTTTGAAAAAAACATGTTTTCCGATGACAGGATCCCTTTAACGAAGTTGTGGTTTACAAAATAAATAGCCAAGTAGGCAATGTCTTATGAATCTGGTCAAAGACTACAATTTAGAGGGTTATGCCACCCACAGCTTTTTTTACTGATGCTACCTGTCAGAACATTAATACCCACCAGAAATCACACTTGTCAATCAAGTAATTGGGAAGCCCCAATGGTTGCCTTCATGGCTAAGTTATCAACTCAAACTACAATGGTGCTTGTGTTAGGATAATAATATTAATAATGGACCAATAGGCTGACATACAGTGCTTCCCAAAGTAATACAAGGAGGGTTACAATATTTTGAACAAATAACCGCTGATTTGAAAACAGTAACTTGAATTGTGCATTCTTTTAATGTGCCATCGTTTAAGGCTAGAAAAATATCTTAAGCAAATATACCACAGTGTTATTTTCCTTCGTTAGTATAAAATACACATACAATAGTGCTTGAAAGTTTGTGAACCTTATATTTTTTTATGTATGTGACCTAAAAACATCATCTGATTTTCAAACAAGTCCTGAATTTGTTTAACCTAGTTATACAAATGAAACAAAAATTATATTTGCTCCATTTACACATCTAAGGCATAGAGGAGGGGCAGGCAATATTTGATTGACAGCTAAGATTTTTAAATGCTTTTTCAACAGATATGAATGCTTTAATAAAAAAAAAGAATTTAGATTTCATGTTTAATTTGAAAAGGACTTTTATTATACAGTTTTTTATGTCTGGGTGACATGTCCACTTTAAAGTTATTAAAGGGGACCTGTCACCTTAAAAAATATCACAAATCCTATTTTATGGTATTAGTCAAGCAAAACCGACTTCATTTACAATACAAACATTATGTATATCTTGCTTGCAATTCACAATCACAGCAAGCAGAAAGGCATCATTTTATTGGACACTGTTGGCGAGGCAAGCTTTGCGTTATGCCAAAATCTAGTGTATGTGCCAGAATGGGACATCTAATGCCAAAGCCCATGGACTGGCAACACAATTACTTAGTGAAGAGGGAAGGGAATTGTGAGAAGGTGTACATCTAGAGCTTCATAGAATGTGAAAGTAATTACCTGTCCTACCTCTATGCCTAAGGAAGAGAAGAAAATCAAGGCAATATATGACTGACAGCTGAGACTTTTAAACAAGTTTAAAACTGGTATGGATTTTTTATTAGAAAATTGTTTAATTATACAGCCTTTTTTGGCTGGGTGACAGGTCCCCTTTAACAGAGTAAAATATAAGGATAAAGAGCTGAGGAGGTCCATGACTATATATAAAGACACACAGCTGAAGGCCAAGTGCTTTTATACAGGTCACTGAACTCCAAGGTGACTTCTGATATCCTTATATTTTATACCAGGGAGTATTTTATAATACTTATGGGCAAATTCACTAAAGTGCGAACGCAAATGACGTAATTTCGTTCGCCGTTTTACTAACAGGTGCTGGCGTAAATTCACTAGTGAAGTGGACCTACTCTAGCGCTACTTCACACCCTTACGCCAGGCGAAGTTGCGCTATGGCGAAGGGATGTAACTACGCTAATTCACTAACTTGCACATTTTACTGAACGTTACCTCTTGCGCCCTTTTTTAAGGGTGATAGGCTGAAAAAGATTGTAAATATTTTTGGGGGTAACCTCCTTCCCCCCTACATTTCCTAACATTTGGCACCTAAACAATACACTGGGCACATGTATAGGGCAAAATAACAACTCTATTTTATTTTATAAAGCTTTCCCAGCTTGTGTAGTGTAATGTATTTGTTGCTACATATACGTCCATTGTACTTTAACTTGGCGCCGTATGCAAATTAGGTATCGATAGTGTAACTTCGCTTTCCTTGACGAATTAACGCTAGCGCAACTTCGGATTTTAGTGAATTAGCGGTGCCCTGGCGAAACTTCACCTGGTGAAGTGTGGCGAAACCTGCGCTACCGCAACTCCGCAGGTTAATGAATTTGCCCCAATGAGTTAAAGTTTCAGTGAGTCAACTAGAATCGCTGTTAAAACTATCCTGTTCTATGCTAAGCAATTAGTGTCTGTCTCTTATAAATAAGAAAGGTAAATATAAAAATGACATATGAAGGCAGAGGATGCCCCAATAAATTTGAAAAAAGATGGTCCCCCTGGCTGGAAGCACACCCAGCAGGAAGCGTGCGGTTTCATACACTATTGCCGTTATTCGATTCTTTTTTTATTACGTAACCAAGTCGTTAATAAAATTTGATACTTTTCAAAGACCCTGATACTGCCTGGTGCTCCGAGAACCAAGACACATATGGAAGCACACCCAGAGCATGAACTCCATATCCCCTACCTTCAAACCCCCTGGTGAATCCTCCTAATATGTGCTAGGATAACTTTGTACTATAAAAATGGCAATGAAAATGAAGAAATCAAGGCAGACTGTAATGTGTATTTTTACTTGTTTTTTTTTTTATTTGTTGTACATTCCCAATCCCCTACCCTCCCTCCCATGTTAAAACTAAATAAAGAGATACTTTAAATAAAAAGTTTCAGTGAGTCATTGTTACATTACTAAGAACCAATTATACATCATGACTTACTAAAGGGATCCTGTCATCGGAAAACATGTTTTTTTCAAAATGAATCGGTTAATAGTGCTGCTCCAGCAGAATTCTGCACTGAAATCCATTTCTCAAAAGAGCAAACAGATTGTTTTATATTCAATTTTGAAATCTGACATGGGGCTAGACATATTGTCAGTTTCCCAGCTGCCCCCAGTCATGTGACTTGTGCTCTGATAAACGTCAGTCACTCTTTACTGCTGAACTGCAAGTTGGAGTGATATCACCCCTCCTTCCCCCACCCCCCAGCAGCCCATCAGCAGAACAATGGGAAGATAACCAGATAACCGCACCCTAACACAAGATAACAGCTGCCTGGAAGATCTAAAAACACTCAATAGTAAAGCCAAGTCACACTGAGACTGATTCAGTTACATTAAAGTGGACCTGTCACCTACACATAAAAAACTGCAGAATGAAAGTCCTTTCCAAATTAAATATGGAACCCCAACATTTTTTTTCATTAAAACATCCACACCTGTTATAAAGGTGTTTAAATATCTAAACTGTCAATCAAATATTACCTGCCCGCCTCTATGCCCATGTCATAGAGTCGGGGCAGTCAATTACTTTCACTTTCCATTCAGCACTTCCTAGATGTCACTGCTCTCCTCACATTCCCCCTTCCCTCCTCAGGCTCTATAATTGTGTACCACACTGCACATGGACATTGGGTCCCTCATTCTGGTTCATAAACAAGATTTTGGGGTGATACACAATATACCGTGTCCACAAAATGGCAGCTGCCTGCTTGCTGTGATTGTATAATTCCAAGACAGAAGGAAACAAAATTTAAATAATAAATACAGTGTAAGTAAAGTTTATTTTGCTCAACTAACATGATAGAAAAGAATTTGAAATTATTTCTTAGGGTGACAGGTCCCCTTTAAGTAGGAGAAATAACAGCCTGCCAGAAAGTAGTTATTTTAACATGTATTTATAGTTCCATCCTAAAGTGCAGCACGACTGGGGCAGCTGGGAAATTGACAAAATGTCTAGCCCCATGTCAGATTTCAAAACTGAATTTAATAAAATCTGTTTGCTCTTTTGAAAAATGGATTTCAGAGCACAATTCTGCTGGAGCAGCACTATTAACTGATTCATTTTGAAAAAAACATGTTTTCCCATGACAGTATCCCTCTAGGAAATGGACCTGTTTGTTACACATATACTAAAACAATCCATTAGTTCCCTGCACCTCTGGGTGTGTAAGCTGCCGCTGGGTCTGCTTCCCTGTTGTTACACCCCTGGTTTCTAAATCACAAACACACTGATAAAACATTACTGACACCTAGCTTCCCGCAGAAAAACTGCATACAATCCATGGTAGCTCCAGTTTATATTTTAAGGATTCTTGCCACGTTCTCTGGCTTTTTCTGCCGACATTTTCGATTTCAAATTTTTATTGATTCTTTAAGGAAAAAATATGACTTTCTGTAACACAAATGGGTTTCAGCAAGAAGTTACAATCCAGTGCGTGCGTGATTAACATTTGACTTCAGATTCTTTTAATGCCGAAAACAAATAAACCAGGTAATCTGATTGAAAACCTCACCATGCGAAGCAAAACAAATATATTTGCTACACTGACAGGCTTCTGCTTGTTCCATATGAATTGCAGGCATCACTTGAATCATTTAAAGCTTGCTCAGGGCTGAAAGAGTTGTTCAATTGTGTGCCCCCCGTATCATAAAACAGCATTGTGATTATATCATCATACATAGTATCATCATTTCTGAAATACACTGGTCTTTGCAGAGACGTAACTAGAGGGGGCGGGGCCTGGCGCGGGACATGCAGCCAGGCCCCGCCCCCTCCATACGGCCGGAAACGGCTGCATTTACGGCCGCATTTCCCATTTACAAGTGGCGTGCGAGCTGCCGGGGGCCCGGGGGGGGTGCGGACCCTGGCCCAATCGCACCCCCTGCTCCCCCGGTAGTTACTCCACTGGCAGTGGAGCAGGGGGTGTGATTGGGCCAGGGCCCCCCCTGGCAGCTTACGCGCCACGATTCCCGGGCGGTTCCGGGTGTACGGAGGGGGGCCTGGCAGCGCTTCCCGTGCCAGGGCCCGCCCCCCTCTAGTTACGTCACTGGCCACTGGGTCTTTGCGAACGTGTTATAGAAGATAACCATGCCAACTTATCCCAATGCACATATTTGTCAGCTCCTGAATATGTTCATTAACCCTTTAAACCACTAGGAAAAAATGTTTTCACCTTCCCACTTCTAATTTGCATATGCAAAAATGGGTTTGGCTCGGTATTCGGCCGAATCTTTGGCAAAGGATTCGGGGGTTCGGCCTAATCCAAAATAGTAGAACCCTAAAAATTATGAATGCACTTAATCCACCACCACTAAGCAATGTTAATCCTTTACAACCCATGCAGTCTTCATCATCCCTTCATGCATCACGTTCATCTATTAAAGGGGTGCGTCACCTTTTAGGTAACTCTTACTATGTTATAGAATGGCCAATTCTAAGTAACTTTTCAATTGGTTTTCATTGTTTATTTTTTATAGTTTCATAGTTATTTGCCTGTGTCTTCTATTTTTTGCAGCTTTCAAATGGGCGTCGCTGACCCCTTCTAAAGAACTAATGCTCAGTAAGGCTACACATTTATTGTTATTGCTACTTTTTATTACTCATCTTTCTATTCAGGCCTCTCCTATACATATTCCAGTCTCATATTTAAAATCGATGCATGGTTGCTAGGGGAATTGGGAAATAGCAAATTGAAGAGCTGCTGAATAAAAAGCCAAATAACTCAAAAATCTTAAATGATAAAAAATGAAAACCAATTGCAAATTGTCTCAGAATATCACTCTCTACATCATACTTAAAGTTATTTGAAAGGTGAACGACCCCTTTAATGGATGTGCATCTTCCTTTAAATTTCTTGATTTTGCTTTTCATCGGCAATATTAAAGCTTTCTCCTATGGGTGAGATGGTCTGTTTGAATATAAATACCACTGTGCATTTTCTCATTTCATACCAGGAGAGGGAATGAAGAATTGCCTCGTATATCTCCAATATAGACAACAGGCGGCTCATTTCTTGCCCTTTCGCCCATTTACATTTATTTTTATTCGCCTATTAGAGTTAATTATTATATAAGGAATAGGGATGGGCGAATTTGACCTGTTTTGTTTTGCCAAAACATCGCCGACGGCGAAATGTCGCCAACGCAGTCTATGGGCGTCAAAAAAATTATTTTGCACGGCAAAATTTTTTTCTCGCATCTTTTTATTTTGACGCACAACGTCATACAAGTCTATGGGCGTTATTTTTTCAGCGAAACAAGGCGAAAAAATGTGCCCATCCCTAATAAGGAATATAAGTAGGGATGGGCGAATTTGACCCGTTTCATTTCGCCAAAAATTTGCCGCCGGTGAAAATGTCGCCGACGCCCATTAAAGTCTATGGGCATCAAAAAAAATTTGATTTAATGGTATTTAGTTTTTAATAATACTATGCCATTGTATCGATTACAACATGTCTTTCTTCATCTGCATAATATTTGCTGTCATACTGTTATCACTTAACATGAAAATCAAATAAAATATTTTTTCAAATTAAAAACTAAATAAAAAATAATTGACACACGGCGAAAATTTTTTTGACTCTCGTTTTTTTTTTTTCCGCACAATGCCATACAAGTCTATAGGCATCATTTCCGCGGCGAAACAAGGTGAAAAAATCCGCCCATCCCTAAATATAAGCAAAATGTATTCCCAAAGGCGGTTTTATTTTTTTCCTGTTCATTTATAATCACCACTTGTAATCACTGGCTTTATTTCTTCACTGAATTCGTTGCAATTAAAGAGTTATTCATTTGCAGCCGGGATATTCCGAGCCCCCTGGGCTTGTGACAAAATCTTATAGCCGGTCGGATCCTTGTAGGAGTCCAGACTGCAGTACCATTAACAAGGTGGAGTGACAGTCATTTTGTGATGTTAAAGGGAACAGAATGTATCGGCTCGATCCTTGGTAAATGTACTCATACCTTACCAATTCATTTCTTCTATCCTTTTTCAATATGTCGTCTCATCCGGGTGGACTAATGGGGGTGCTGAATTCATTTCAGTGGCTGCTACCATCTTTTTTTCCCCCGGGGGCACCTAAAGTGACCTGGCACACATCATGGCACTGCATTAACCAGTACACTGCCACGGTGTCATTAGGGTTGCCACCTGGCCGGTGTTTTAATAATAATAATAATAATAAAACTATATATAATAAAAATAATGGTTGATCCCAATGTTATTAATAGGGAAAAAAGATAAATGTATAGGAAGGGGAGTATTTTACCCTAGGTGTAATGCCCATGACATGATGGATTTGTGATTAAAGAGTGGGCACTGGCAGTTGCAGCCAATATTCCAGCCCTTATGTCAGAACTATTTGCACTAGAGACAAATAAAAAGGACCCAGTAAAGCCTCAGCTCCCCCCCCCCCCAAACAGCAGTCCATTAGAACATTCCATTAGAAAGGTGACTGATGGGGGAGTTCAGGTAATAGCACTTACCTTTTCCTCACTTTACTGAATTCTGTGCTGCTGGGCATTAGGTGTGTGGACTCCATGGTGGATAAAAAGATGAAGGTTATCTGGAAGCAGAGGAGCCTATATTTGTGCTGCCAGAGGCATCTGTACAAAAGGCGAGCAGCAGGTGCAAAGTGGCTAATTGGGCAGCAGCAGCAGCAGCAGCAGCAGCAGGAATACAGACTAGTTGCTCAGCAGAGCGAACCATTTCATCTGCCGGCAGCAGCCCGGAGAAAAAGCCGACAGCAGCAGCGATGAGGTGAGAGCGAGTAGAGAAGCAGCAGCCGCACGTCCTACAGCGTCAGCCTCAGCAGCCTCATACACACACACTGCTGCACTGGGACTGGCTCCCTCCAGCGCACAGGGGGTTGCGTCAGCTAAAGGCATCACTTACAATAGTACAACGGGACTAGGCAGGACACCACCCCCCCCCCATTGGATTGAATGGTGGCGTCCAGAGGGGGGGAAAAAAGGAGTCCGGTAGTTTTGCGGCGCAGGAGCTGAATGTGACTAAAGGGAAAGGCTGCTGAACTGAATGGGAAGGCGATGAGTGGAGGCTGCAGTAGGGGAGGCTGCAGTAGGTCACTTAAGGACACCGGAGTGCGCATGTCACAGTGACAGAGACACGCGTGGGACAGTTAGAAATACATGCCTGGAACAGTGGGATAGACAAGGGTGGAACAGTGGGAGTGTGGGAGATAGTCAGGCCTTCTACACTGGGACATGTGCTGCTCTGTGTGTATTGTCTGTGTGAGTTATAAGTGCAATTGCATGCAGGGCAGCCATCAGGGGGGAGAGTTGTGGGGGGGCCCCAGGGTAAAGGGGGCCTGGCCACGCCACACTTACTTGATTAGCCGGGACCCCCATCTTTCTGAGAGCTGCTGACTTCGGGAAGGCATGGACGTTTAAGGGGCCCTGGCCACCGATTTTGGGCACCAATTATTTTTTTCTCATGTGGGGTCCTAGCCACCAATATTTTTTAATGGGGGGGGGGCCCTGACCACCAATATCTTTTTATTTCTTATTAACATGTGGGAACCCTAGCCACCAATATTTTTTTTGTTTTTTTACTGTGGGGTGGGGAGGTCGAACCTGTAGGTGGGGCTTGCGGTGGGCGCAGCCCAAGGGTCCCAGGAAATTTTGTCGTATGGGGCCCTGTGATTTCTGATGGATTCTGATTGCATGTATCCATGTCACCCTACCAGGAACCTTCTACATGATATTTGGGGCCATACAGGGAACTAGACGAAGCCAAAGTCAGCTACAAATACAGCCGAGAGACACTTCAACAGTAGCCCCAAAAATAGCACAGCTCGTGCAGTGAAAAAAAGTCTAAATATATGTGAAAATGTGCCTTTTTTCAAATCTTTCCATGAAGCAAAATGGGACCAATTCGCCCGTCACCAGGGAAGTAACTACAGAGGGGGTCCCAGGGGGTATAGGGGTCCAACAAGGCCCTAATAATTAATAAATATTGGTAAAATAGCTGAACCTCTAGACATTTTGATGGCCAGTGCATTTTTGCCCCAAAATTGTCAGAAAATGAGGAAAGTCACCTGAAAATGCGAGAAAGCTTAAAGGTGGCCATACACGGGCAGATTAAAATTGTCCTTAAAGGTCCTTTAGACCAATTCGGCAGCTTATCTGCCCATGTGTGGGGGCTTCCAACAGGTCTTCCCGATCGATACCTGGCCACGATATCAATCAGGAAGGTTTCATTTTTCAGGCGATCGGCCATTGCTCCTCTTTGTAATAGGCCGAACATTAGGAATATAGCCGCGCCGTTGGTGGGCATATCGGGGAAAGAACCGCTCATTTGGCGATGTCGCCAAACAAGCGGATCTTATAGTGTATGGCCAGCTTAAGAGTGATGGGAGACTGGGGTACAGATCTCAAAATCTGCTAACGCCCGTCAGTACAACTTGGTAGTTGCCAAATTGTTAAAACTACATTACCCAACATGCATTGGGAGACACAGGCTTGGTACATTAGGGCAAGAAAAAACTGACTGGTTTCCAAACTACAAACCAGCCAAAGGCCCAAAAAGCAGCCCAAATCCGTATCTTGGCTAGTTTGTACTTTAAAAACCCGCCTGGGCTTTAAATTAGTAGCCCACATTGGCTGGAAAACAGCCACCCTTGCAACCCTGTTTCTACATGACATTTGGGGATATACAGGGAACAAGAAAAAGCCTCTGTGTTGTAGGGTTGACATCTTTGCCAGCAGTTAAACCCGAACAAAGGGAATTGGGCAGATAGCATTGGGGGTGGGGCAGTGATTTTGGGGTGGGCATGATGACATCAGAGGAAGGCACAATGATGTCAGTGGAGTTATGATGCCGGGGCAGGGTTAGTGCACTTAGACGCTAATGGCTTGAATTCTGTTCAGTTTTCTGACCATGCATGGGCATTAGGTCCCCCATTCTGGTGCATACACAAGATTTTGGGGTGATACACAACTTGCCTTGTCATAAATGGCACCTGCGTGCTTACTATAATTGTGAATTCCAAGATTGAAGGAAACAAAATTTAAATAATAAGTATAGTGTGAGCAAATGTATTTTGCTCAACTAACATGATAGAAAAGTATATGGAATTATTGATGTCTGTGACAGGTCCCCTTTAAGGCGAGTATCTTAGTATTTAAATGTTTTTATTTATTGGCCAAATTATTCAGGTTTCACAAGGCTGGAAACCGAACAGAAAATTAGACCTGAACAGGCCTTATAAAAACCGAATTGTTCGGGTCAAAACACATGGCAACCCTACTGTGTTGCCTTTAAAGGGGAAGGAAACCTAGTCGGTGCAAACCCCCCACCCCCCCTCTCGTTTGTTGCCCACCCTCCCTCCTCCCCCCTGGCCTACCCGTCCCGCTGGGCAAATGCCCCTAACTTGTTACTTACCCTTCTGCGCAGGTCCAGTCCAGGGAGTTCACAGGCGACATCTTCTTCCACGCGATCTTCTTCCTGCTTTGAACGGCGCATGCGCAGTAGGATAATTTCGCCGGTACGATCTACTGTGCATGCGCGTTACTTTTGGCGCATGCGCAGTAGATCCGTACCGGCGAAATGATCCTACTGCGCATGCGCCAAAACGCCGTTCACAGAAGGAAGAAGATCGCGTGGAAGAAGATGTCGCCTGTGAACTCCCTGGACTGGACCTGCGCAGAAGGGTAAGTAACAAGTTAGGGGCATTTGCCCAGCGGAACGGGTAGGCCAGGGGGGAAGAGGGAGGGTGGGCAACAAACGAGAAGGGGGGTGGGGGGTTTGCGCCGACTAGGTTTCCTTCCCCTTTAAGCTGACCGTGGTGCAACTGGAGTCATGAGTAAAATATTGCAGCTGATTCTGTACTTTAGGTGAGTGATCAAGTCTGAGCTGTCGGTTCACAGATGCATCCAAGCCACTGCAGTTTGAATTACATTCCATTGGGTCTGCTGGAATTCCCCTGCTCCATACATGTAATTAAAGAACACAAACTAAAAAAACCTTTCTTTTCTTTCTTTGCTTTTTGCCTGGACCTAAAAAAAAAACACCAAATATGTTCGCTCCTGTCAGGAAACCTCACAATGTCATGCAATGATCCTTAAGGTTAGGATTTCATGGAGCGCGTGGACCCGACACGTCGCAATGCGACTAAACGCATGCGACGTGTCGGATGTTTTACAGAAAACGGAAGTGAAGGTGAAATCGCAGGAAACAACTAAATTCATCCGACTGTCAGATGAAAACGCGATGAATGTAGTTGTTTCTTGCGATTTCTCCTTCACTTCCATTTTCTGTAAAACATCCGTCACGTCACATGCGTTTAGTCGCATTGGGACGTGTCGGGTCCACGCGCACCATGAAATCCTACCCTAATACTCTCTGAGAATAATACACAGCACTTTCTCACCCTATAATTGTAGCACATTGGGGCACAAAGGGGCATGGCAATACTGGATTTCTTTTTCAACCCTTCACATAACAAGAGAGTTCCAGCCCCCCCCACCAAAAAAATTGTTAAGAGTGGTCCGATGGGCATAGCTGCTCCTGCCCACCACCCCCTCCATTGCCACAGGATTTTAATGCTATAGAGCAATTATCCCCAACCAGTAGCTCGTCAGTAACATGTTGCTCTCCAACCCCTTGGATGTTGCTCCCAGGGGCCTCAAAGCAGGTGATTATTTTATCATTTTTAGCTTGGAGGCAAGTTTTTGTAAAAACCATGTGTGCTGCCAAACAGACTCTCCTGTAGGCTGTCAGTTCACATAAGAGCTACCAAATAGCCAATCACATCCCTTATTTGGCACCAACAGGAGCTATATTTATGCTTGTGTTGCTCCCCAACTCTTGAATGTGACTCATGGGTAAACAATGGCTGTGAAAACCTGCTATAGAGGACGTTGACCCAGAGGTTCGAGCCCTCCCTCAACCATGGGGTCTGATTCTTCTGCAGTTACACCGTTGATTATCACCACCTTGTCTTTTACAGGTCACAAGAATTGTTTGGTTCCATTGTAGACACAGTAAATTCTACAAATTATATCCATGTAGCCCCCAAGGCTTCTTTCCTGGATCTTTCAGCAAGGTTAAAAATTTGAAAGTGAGAGAGCACATAATCCATTACATATTTTAAAATATAAGGTTGATAACCAGAAGTCATTAGAAGTTTCATGATTGCATGGTTTAGGACCAAAATGAAAATGTTACTGACCTGTAAATATATAAATATATGTAAATATATCTAATTTTAAAATTTGCTATGGGGTTAGACATTTTGACATTTTCCAGCTGCCCTCAGGTCATGTGACTTGTGCTCTGATAAACTTCAGTCACACTTTACTGCTGCACTGCAAGTTGGAGTGATGTCATTACCCCTCCCTCCTACAAGCTGCTGTAATGTAAATAGAGCCTTGTCTGCTGAGCCTGTCAATTGAACAATAGGCAGGAATCAAGATAAGCTCCCACTGACACCACTTCAGAAGGACTGAAATAAGATAGTCATGTGATCACTGCCCCCACTTACGTTTCAAAAATAAATAAATAAATATATATATATATATATATATATATATACACACACACACACACACACATACATACACACACAATTCATTTTGGACACTGGAAAAAATATTTTATATAGATAGTTTATTATATTTGTTTACACAAAAATGAATGGCAGAAACACAGGAGTACACTCCCAGGACTGATGACAGGTAATAGAAAAAAAAGGATAAAATAAGGAGGACATACTTGAAAACCAGAGGAAGTCTAGGAAGGGTTAAAATAGCTCAGGAGAAAGGAGGCAGTTAGTAGTTAATGTAAAAAGAAGTATTGCAGGCAGGAAAAGAGCGCAGTGTGTGTGAGGTGGATAGCAGAGGGAACTCACAGCTCCTTTACCACCAGTAAAACTAACTAGGAAGGCAGCAAGGAGAGAAAGTTCCCCCCTCCAAAGGAAAGCAGAGAACTATGGGGTGCCGTTTGTCCCAAATACATTCTGTATACAAAACTATCCCTAATACACAGAATGAATGTCTCTCATGTTATATAAGTATTTGTGACCACACATAGAGAAAAAAAATATACAAAAGACTTATTTATATTAAAGAATGAAAACAAAATCTGGTTAGTGCACAAAAGGATGTCATTATATCACAAACTCCATTCTGTACAGTTTAACAAGCAATCTGTCGCACAAATGTATAACCTCCATGAACGGACGCACTTATGTGCAAAGTTACTTACAGAATGAATTATGTAAAAACAAAGTTGGACATAATATATAATAGTGTAACTAACTAGTGCTTGTCAAGCTAGATTTGACTGACAAAATAGATATCTGTGACAGAAAGCAAGATTTTATAGTACAGGATTCATTCTTTCCACAAAATGACAATTTTGTTTCACAAAACAGATAAAATAACCATTCTGTGAAGCAACACTGTCAGTCACATTCCTGAACCAATAAGAACAAAGCTTATTGCCATATACAAACAAGATGAGAAGTGGCCAGCTCTGCTCCACATGGCTAAGGCAAAGTATCTGACCTGCTATAGAGGGCGCCCTCTAATGTCCCCTCTGCTGCATAGTAATAAACATGAACAAACCTTTCCTAAAAGAGCTGCTGTTAAACACTACAGGTTCATAAATGGAAGTTTTTACAAATAGCTGAGAAATATAATGCTGCAATATATAATATATAATGCAAAACATATATAAATATGATCACGTTAGGTGATATGGCTATTCTTATTGTAGTAACCTGCTTGTGTGGCCATTTTGGTTAAGGGCATTCCTGCTGTTTTGCCATTATCTTATGAGTTACTCCTGTTCCTCTTCCTTTCTAAGCTGAGAGTAATTATGGGACAGGCCACACCCACCTGTGATGTTGTATTAAATGTACCAGAAGTTACTGTGCTTGTCTGGCTGCTTTGCCTGATTCTCAGAGTCAGTTATAAGTTTTGTATATGATAGTTAGACTCCAATGTCTCCTCCTAGCTGTAACCTTGCACCAATTAGCTTGTAGTAGTCTCTTAATAATGTGCTTAGCTATAGTTCAACTACATAATAGCTTTAGCCATAGACTTGGGACTGATCATGTGCACACACATTAGTGTGTTTAGTATGATGTGTAGGTTATATGAGCAGCCACTCTTGAGTACTGTGTGTAAACAAAAGGCTTCAGGACTTCAACTTCACCTCCTTTCGCAAATTCGGGTATTTTTGCCGCTTCAGGACTTCAGCTTCGTCTTTTCGGCACTTCCGAATTCTGTAATATGCGAAATGGCCGCATGGCTTGGGCGCTCGTAAAGGGGACCCAGCTCTTTGAAAAATGCAGCACTCCTGGGCCCCCCTTCAGGCCCGGAACACTTGTCCCCCCTGCTGGCGGCCCTGGATATGCATGTGACATGGGCACAGTTTTGCTCTCTGCTCTAGGGTTAAGCACTGGGCAGGTAAGGGATGGCATCATTAGAGTCTTTTCTTATAAATAAATATAAAGCATTGTGCAGCTTGTTGCTTCTATATAAATAGATTATGATCCCCTAAAATTGCCCCTGCCTAAATGACCCCCTTTTGTTTACACACAGTACTCAGGAGTGGCTGCTCATATAATCTATAAATCATACTATACAGAATGCATGGTCATACCTGCCAACATTTTGGAAGTAAAAAGGGCCAAAAAATTTTTTGTCATGTAGCGCGGTGAATTGTTTTTGACCACACCCATTTTTGTGGCCACACCCTATAATTACCATGTTCATTTTACAAAGTTTGGCAGGTTATAAAAGTTTGAAAATATTTCTCCTTATCTAAACTGTTAAAATTACTTATTTTCTTATCTCAAAATTGTTACAAAGTATCTTAGTTGCACCTGTTAGCTGTACTGGCCTCTCTGCCAAAAGCCAATTAAGTCAGAAATTTTGTGTATTTTTCTGGCTGTTCAGTGCAGAGAAAAGAGGGACTTTCCAGTACAAATGAGGGACCTCAGGTTGAGCTGTCAAATGAGGGACTGTCCCTCTGAAAAATGGACAGTTGGGAGGTATGTGTGCACATGATCAGTCCCAAGTCTCTGGCTAAAGCTATTATGTAGTAGTTGAACTATAGCTAAGCACATTATTAAGAGACTACTACAAGCTACAACATCGCAGGTAGGTGTGGCCTGTCCCATTATTACTCTCAGCTTAGACAGGAAGAGGAACAGGAGTGAGTCATAAGATAATGGCAAAACAGCAGAAAATGGCCACACAAGCAGGTTACAACAATAAGAATAGCCATATCACCTAAAATGATCATATTTAAATAAGTTTTGCATACTTTTCTTTCATTATAAGTGCAGCATTATATTTCTCAGCCATTTGTAAAAACTTCCATTTATGAACCTGTAGTGTTTAACAGCAGCTCTTTTAGGAAAGGTTTGTTCATGTTTATTACTATGCAGCACAGGGGACATTAGAGGCGCCCTCTATAGCAGGTCAGATACTTTGCCTTAGCCATGTGGAGCAGAGCTGGCCACTTCTCATCTTGTTTGTATTTGGCAATAAGCTTTGTTCTTATTGGTTCAGGAATGTGACTGACAGTGTTGCTTCACAGAATGGTTATTTTATCTGTTTTGTGAAACAAAACTGTCATTTTGTGGAAAGAATGGATCCTGTACTATAAAATCTTGCTTCCTGTCACAGATATCTATTTTGTCAGTCAAATCTAGCTTGACAAGCACTAGTTAGTTACACTATTATATATTATGTGCAACTTTGTTTTTACATGATTCATTCTGTAAATAACTTTGCACATAAGTGTGTCCGTTACATGGAGGTTATACATTTGTGATACAGATTGCTTGTTAAACTGTACAGAATGGAGTTCGTGATATAATGACATCCTTTTGTGCACTAACCAGATTTTGTTTTCATTCTTTAATAGAAATAAGTATTTTGTATATTTTTTTTCTCTGTGTATGGTCACAAATACTTATATAACATGAGAGACATTCATTCTGTGTATTAGGGATAGTTTTGTATACAGAATGTATTTGGGACAAACGGCACCCCATAGAGAACAAACTTACAGAAGGGCAGGAGCTTTGATAGTGTCTGTGGGAGGAGGGGCTGCTAGTGCAGCTGTAGAGCAGGACGTAGGAAAGTGAAAGTAATTGCTTCCCTGCAAACCATGTGACCTCTCTCCTCCAAACATCACACACATGGGCAGAGAGGGGAGGGGGAGTGTACAGCTGGATTCTCATGTCGTAGTGCGACCTGGCTTTTCATTACAGAGTGGCTGCCTCCAAGCACACAGGTAATGCTGTGCCTGCTGTCAGAGCAGCACAGGATGAATGTGTAATGAGCAGAAATGGAAGCCCCCATGACAAAATACAAACTAAAATAACTTATGCATGGATTTGTGGATTAACATTTTATTTGCCAGACAGTGTTTATGCATGTGTGTTTTTTATAAAAATGCAAAAAAAAATGTTTAAATGACGACAGATTCCCTTTAAGGATATAATTTACAGAATAATCATGGCTCTTGTGAATATGCCCCTATTGTAAAATACATAGTGAATAATGTACCTCCTATTTGAAAATATAAGGATATTAGAAGTCACCAAGGAGTTCCTTGACTACGCTTTTATATCGGTCATGGAACTCTGAAGTGACTTCTAATATCCTAGTAATTAACAAAACGCGACTGTCGGATGCAGACGCAATGTGCAGCATCTGCATTCGATAGTCGTGTTGCGTCGGATCAGCGCTGTGACTTCATCCGACAATGCATTCACTTACCTTATTTCCATCGCATGCATTTTGTCGCCAGAGTTTTGTCGCAGCTCATCACAACAAAAACGTCCGTGTATCCTATCCTTAAAAGGCGCATTCTGTTTCAAACTCATTGTTCAAGCTTGTTTTCAGTTTCCTGGACTTGCTAAGCATACACCTCTGATTATCTTTACTGGTTTTGGCCTTTGCCTGTTGTTTTCACTCTGATCCTTGCCGCCAGCCTTTAACCCTTTGCCTGCCTTACACACCCATAATTGTAATACACACACCTATATATATATATATATATATATATATATATATATATATATATATATATATATATAGAGTAGGAACTGAAGATCGCACTCACAGAAAAAGGCTGTCGTATCAGCCGAAACGTCAGCGACTGTTCACTGAATAAATTGATCCTTTTCATACATAAGACCTGTGAGTGCGATCTTCAGTTCCTACTCTACATCCATTTTCTACAAGGACTGCACCCAGGCATCATTTATGTCATTTTCGTGAGTGCTGGCTTCTTCTCCTCACTATATATATATATATATATATATATATATATATATCAGTTGTAACACAAATGCTTGAGATGGATAAGATACCAGTTATTAACACATAAACAGGAATGTCTAACAATAATGGGAACAAAAGTCAATACGGGGAAGGTACACAATATGACTAATGTCATTCGGTGTTTACTCTGCTGGCATTTTCCCTTAAAGCCTGTATGCGCATTGGCAAGTTTTCTGTGAAATTAAATTATAGTAAATTATTTTCCCTCAATCACCAAAAAACTAAAGAGAGTTATGTAGTGATAATACAGACTAGGATGCTTAAAGGGCATGTAAAGGCAAAACAATTAAATCCAATTTTTACTTTCTTTAATGAAAAAGAAACCTATCTCCAATATACTTTAATATAATGTACCGTTTTTATAAGAAACCTGACTGTATGTAGTGAAATTCTTCCTTCATTTACTGCTGTGGATAGGAATTGTCAGATGGTCCCTAACTGCTAAGCAGGGAAACAATCATACTTATGAACAGCAGGGGGAGCCCCCACCTTACTTACCAGCCATGCAGAACTCAAGCTGCTTTGTTTCCTTGTTATGACAATCCCTAAGCAGCCCAGATCACACTGAGCATGTGCACAGTCTTGTTTTGCAAACATGTATAAAAAAGTTACAAGATGGTGACCCCCTGTGGCCAACTTTGAAAGCATAAATCATTTGTTTGATTAGGCTTTTGGTGCAGTAAGTTCATAGTATACAAAAAACAGCATTTCCAGCCTTATTCTATTTTAGACTTTACTTTCCCTTTAATGATATTCCTATTGCATAACTTTCCCTGGCTTCTTTAAAGATGTTTATGCTAACTTTTAGTCTGTTCGTCCTATTCTTAGCAACTTTTCAATAGGGCTTTTTTATTGTTTGTTAATTGTTTTCAAAAAAACATATTTTCCCATGACAGTATCCCTTTAAAAGACTTTATAGCACAGAGTCAGACTAATAGTTCAGAGCCATATGTCCAAAGTTGCAGACAGCCTGTTTCGATCGCAAAATATTGGAACATGGCTTCTGAGTGGGAAGGACTTGGAAAGCTGCAAAGGAGAGAAAACAATTTGGTTAGGGAGAGACGGGCTGAAAGGATCCAAAAAGCTCCTTTACAATGGGAGTGAAAGAACAACCATATCATAGACAAAGGGACAGTGAGGTTTGGCTGGCACACTGTCTGTCTGTCTGTCTGTCTGTGTTATCCTCTGCAGTCTGTGGGTGTCTTTTTCACAGCGAATCTTGGCGAAAAATGTTGATCATCACTTTGTGCCCTCTAGTACATTTGAACAATAAATCTCTCAGACATGGGGAAAGTTTAATTTAGCAAGACATTCAAGAAAACATTCAAGGGTTCTGGTTGATATCAGTCCAACATCCCTTGCAAAAAGATGTTTTCCTTCCTTCCTTCTTCTAATGGCTAAAGGTTTATTGTTAATGTTGCAGGTTGTTCATTTTGCACCTGTACAGAGAATTCCACCCAAACTATGTGAGGCATAGTATCCCCAACTTACATATCACACAATCATTTTTTTTACTTTTATTTTCCTTTAAAATTTCTAAATGAATCAGTTAATGGTGCTGCTTCAGCAGAATTCTGAATTGAAATCCATTTCTCAAAAGAGCAAACAGTTTTTTTTATATTCGATTTTGAAATCTGACATGGGGCTAGACATATTGTCAGTTTCCCAGCTGCCCCAAGTCATGTGACTTGTGCTCTGATAAACTTCAATCACTCTTTACTGCAAGTTAAGGTGGCCATACACGGGCCGATAAAAGCTACCGACAGACCGTGTCGGGGGACATTTAATTTTGAAATCTGGCATGAGGTGCCCCA
Source organism: Xenopus petersii (assembly GCA_038501925.1). Taxonomy (NCBI): domain Eukaryota; kingdom Metazoa; phylum Chordata; class Amphibia; order Anura; family Pipidae; genus Xenopus; species Xenopus petersii. The sequence goes on along the minus strand of CM076687.1, from coordinate 97,108,044 downwards.
GGTGCCCCCAGTCAGGTGACTTGTGCTCTGATAAACCTCAATCACTCTTTACTGCTGTACTGCAAGTTTGAGTGATATCACCCTCTCCCTTCTCCCGGCAGCCTAACAACAGAACAATGGGAAGGTAACCAGATAACAGCTCCCTAACACAAGATAACAGCTGCCTGGTAGATCTAAGAACAACACTCAATAGTAAAATCCAGGTCCCACCAAGACACATTCAGTTACATTGAGTAGGAGAAACAACAGCCTGCCAGAAAGCAGTTCCATCTTAAAGTGCTGGCTCTTTCTGAAAGCACATGACCAGGCAAAATGATCTGAGATGCACCTACACCAATATTACAACTAAATACACTTGTTAGTTCAGGAGTGAAACTTTATATTGTAGAGTGAATTATTTGCAGTGTAAACAGTGTCATTTAGAAATAAACCAGAATCCCTTTAAAATTAACTTTTAGTAGGACCCAGAGAGTGATGTTCTGAGACAATTTGTATTTGGTCTTCATTTTTTTTTAATTTGAGTTTTTTAATTACTAAGCATTAAGCATTTTGTTCAACTCTCCAGCACTGATCTGGTTGCTAAGGTCTAAATTACCCTAGCAACCAGGCATTGGTTTGAGTCAGAAGAAGGCAAATAGCATAAAAATAAATATGAAAGAGGCAAAATAAATAATAAAATAAGGCAAATAACAATAAATAACGAAGAGCAATTAAAAAGTTGCTAAGAATTGTCCATTCTATAACAAGATAAAAGTAGGGATAGGTATACTATCCCTAAGAAGTTGAAAAAATCTTGCAACTTGTCTGCTCATTCCCAATCTCGTAACAGTGACACAAAGAACATTTAAACATTTATTTTTTTTAAATAAGTTTTTTTTAGATTTTTGTTTAGTTAGACCAAAATCAGTACCTGTGCCACCTTCTGTTATAATGCTGCAGCGGGGGGTTCACAATTGGAGGCTCCCGAGCAGCCAGTTACTCCCTATTTTATTTTGCAGTTGATTTGTTTTTTTGTAGGTAAGTTAAAGCTGTGACCCTTAGTCATTTGACCAAGAATGGTTAGTTATAAAGACATATAGAATTTTAGTCATAAAACAGGCCAGAACTGCAGTTTACAATGGTTATGAAATAGCATCTGTGCCTATGGGACAGAATGCTCTGTTATACAGATAGCTAGAATCTCAGCTGCCATAAAGCAGGACAGGACTGCTGCTTACAATGGGGATCAGATAGGATCTGTGCAGCCACTGGGACAGAATGCTCTTTTATACAGATAGCTAGAATCTCAGCTGCCATAAAGCAGGACAGGACTGCTGCTTACACTGGGGATCAGATAGGATCTGTGCAGCCACTGGGACAGAATGCTCTGTTATACAGATAGCTAGAATCTCAGCTGCCATAAAGCAGGGCAGGACTGCTGCATACAGTGGGGATCAGATAGGATCTGTGCAGCCACTGGGACAGAATGCTCTGTTATACAGATACATGTAGATAGAATCTTAGCCATAAGTAGGGCTGGGCTGCCGCTTACAATGTGGATCAGTTAGGATCTGTGCCACTGTCAAAGAATGCTCTGTTATAAATAGAATTAAGATCTCAGCCATAAAACAAGATATAACTTTGTGACCACTGTCAGATAATGCTTTTTTTATTAAAACTATAAAACAATATGTAAGAGTAAATAAAGATAACCACCAGAAATCCATCCATGGGCTTTCGTGATTTCACATACAACCACTGCAGACCTCAGTACATACACTTCTGCTCTAATGATTTCACTGCCCCCAACACCAGCCTGGTTCTACCTTCACTATTCCTCTGTTCTATTGACTTCACCGCTTGTGGAACAGACAGTCAATGCTCTCTCTTCCATGTGAACATAAAACTGACCTTTCTAAAGTTGTAGGGATGGCTGATGAACAGCCGATACTGACCCACAGCACGTTAATCACTTGACTACATTGCTTACAACAATAAACAAACTGTGTCTTGTAGGGAGCCCTTCAATGAAATTAATTTGCCAATGTAGAGCTGCTGCATCTTAAATCTTCAGTCCTGCTACAGCCTCACCACGGACACGTCTCTCGCTCCTCCCCCACAGGGCGTTCCGTGACGTCATCATCAGGCGACAGGCGCGGTTGCACAGCCACAGCACAGCAAAGAATGCACGGCACAAGCTGCAGCAGGATCAGTGAGCAGGTTTGACAGCAGCAGCGCGGTAGGAGTAGGAGCGGCAGCGCTGCAGGGCCCATTGCTCCAGAAAAAAAAAACGGAGCGCTGACAAAAAAATATTACAAAAATAAAATAAAAATAGAGCGTGGTCGTGGGGGCTCACAGGGACTGGGGCCCACCGTTATATTTCCCGGTGGGCCAGTCCGACACTGAAGCCGTAGCCAGGACTGTTATACAGGTAAAGTGTATAGCCGTGCTGTTAGTGAACATTCGTAAAAATGGTCTAGTCTCTCACCAAACAAGGGAAAGTTGTGCTCACCACTAATTTTTAAAACCATTAGGCAATGAGGCTGCGACCACAAAATACATATAGACAAATACAAGAGTCCTCTGCACTCAACCCATTATCAATATATTTAAGATAGAGACATTTTGTGCATACTGCTACTGAAAAATGCCTTACCCTTTAAACAAAACAGGGATTGTTTGTCCATATATTGCAATATATTTAAGCTGAACAACTACGTCAAAGTCATCCCATATCTGGCCAGTCCTATGCTCAATTTTATCTGATTCATTAAGAATTCTATTGCTTCATTATACATTTTACAAAGGGACTAGGTTTTACCTGCAACTTACTTGCTGCTTTCAAAGTAAACCCCCATACTTGGCTGCCCTTTTATTAGACACCAGTGGGATCACCTGACTATAGCTGGGAAGGGTGGGAGCTACAACATGGAGCTGGTCACTGCTCCTGTATAACTATAACAAACAAGGGAAAGTTGTGCTCACCACTATTTTTTAAAACCATTAGGCGGGGGTGCAATGAGGGTGTGACCACAAAATACATATAGTCAAATACAAGAGTCCTCTGCACTCAACCCATTATCAATATATTTAAGACAGAGACATTTTGTGCATATATTGCAATATATTATACATTTTACAAAGGGACTAAGTTGCAGGTAAAACTTCGTCCCTTTGCACAATGTATAATGAAGCAATAGAATTCTTAATGAATCAGATAAAATTGAGCATAGGACTGGCCAGATATGGGATGACTTTGACGTAGTTGTTCAGCTTAAATATATTGCAATATATGGACAAACAATCCCTGTTTTGTTTAAAGGGTAAGGCATTTTTTAG
>CM076687.1:97069726-97099726 GCA_038501925.1 Xenopus petersii | reverse complement strand
ACATTGTACACGTTGCTTAACGCGTTTCGGGTGCAGGCACCCTTATATATAAGCATAGGCGAGTTGGACCCAGGCCTGCTCCCCCACAGGAACCATCACCCCTCCCCACCACATTGACTCGATAGCAGCCGCAAATTGGAGGAATGTTGGTTGCAGGGGGGGGGTCGGGGGACGCTAGGGGGCGTTGGACACCAGAGGGGCCCTTGAAGGGCAGTCCCAGTGGGCACAAGTCCGACTCTGAATATAGGTTTTGATTTTTATTTATTTTTTTCAATTAAATTTTTCATCATTTAACATGACATTCACCCACACTTTGGTCAGTTCGATCAACCAGGACTGTAACTAGCGGGTGGCGGGCCCGGATGTGGGACACCCCCCTCCATATGCGATTTTCTGGCCGGCTTCAGCTGTGCATGAGCTGCCGGGGGGCCTGAGGGGGTGTGGGCCCTGGTCCAATTGCACTCCCTGCATGACTGAATAATAAAAGGTTTTTGTAAAAAAAAAAATAAATATATATATATATATATATATATATATATATATATATATATATATATATATATATATCTAAACCATGAACCGAAACGTCAATGCAAAGTATGTTTAATGATTTTTCAAATAAAAAAATCTTCATATAGAAACGGTGTGCGTGTAACCCTTGGACTATTGGATTTCACAATGTATACACAGCACCCGATGTTGGATTTTTAATGACGAGTGCGGACTTCAATGGTGGATATAGATAGAGATATATATATATATATATATATATATATATATATATATATATATATATATATATATATATATATATATATATTTCGGGACGACCTCGCACTCCTCTTCGCGGGTGGGTTTGGGTTGAGCTCTTCTCCTGCTCTCCCCGTCCGCCACCTTCCAATGGCAGCTTCCGACTTTATAACTACGCTCTTGCTTTCCCCGCCTCTTTTGTGACATCATCGGCAGGGCAGATCGGGTCTATAAAAGGAACCCGGAAGTCAGATGCAGGCGGGCGCGGGCTGAGGAAGGGAGGGTTAGGGTCGGGAAAAACACATCACTAGCTGCTACAGCACTGCCAGGAATGGGACTGGTGTACCATAGCTAAAAATATACTTTAGATACTTTTCAGAACAAACCCCAAAGTACAAATCTGTACAAAACCAGTGATTTATATGACCCAAACGTTTATGAAATTAAACGTCTCAGTTCGGTCGCAGACTGAAACGTTCGGTTTATATATCAATATATCATTAGAAAAACAGTCAGTGAATCACACCCTATGCTCTCCCACTCTCATTTACACAGTAAACACTGCTAAGGGCTCGTACACACAGGAGTTTGTTTCAGTGTTTTTCAAACGCACGCGGAGTGTGAATTTACACATTTTACATTTAAAGGAGAAGGAAATCTTGTCGGATATCCAAGCTATCAGCGTGGGTGACAGTCAGTCAGACTTCCTGTTCTTTATTGGCAATTTATGTTGATTGGTCTGGAACTGCAGAGACTTGCTTCCGCCCAGTCACTCATCCAATCAATTACCTTAGGTCATTCTTTTTTTTCAACTCTAGTTTGATGGTCTATTGACCAGATGAATCAAAAGGGTTTAAAGCTCACAAACAGGCAAACCTTACAGTTCACTTTAAAGGACCAGTAACATTAAAAAATTTTTTTAAAAAATTCGTTACAACGAATACAACGAAAAAAAACACCAAGACAAATTAAAATTTCAAATTGCAAAGCCTTTATTAAGAAATACCTTACCGAAACTCCACTTCCTGTCCTCTTCAGAAACGGCGACATGGCGACCATCCATAGTGCAGTGCTGGATTTGTCCTCCCTGGCTAGCTCCCATAGTCTGACAGCAGGAAGACGGTGCTGGAAAGTGTCCCGGCTGGATGAAGAGCTGAAGTGCCCTCACAACATGGTCTCTCCCTCCCCGGCCCCTGGGTGCTTCACATGCAGGCGGCAGTTGTCGGTGGCAGTGACCGGGAGCTGAAGCCGGAGCGACGGAGGTGAAAGGAGTGGTGATAAACCGGAGGAGGGGAGCCCTGGTGATTTGAGTGGAACCAAAAGGGGGAATCGGTACAATCCCATCGGCTTCTCTCCAGAGCGGGACTAAGGAGGCTTCCGAGCAGCGGCGGGATGCAGATCCGTGCATGACAATGTCCGAATGCTGCTGCTGCTGCCTGTGAAAAAAGCGTGCGGCTGTCGGTGTGCGCTCACGTTTGCGCCTCACATAGACACCGGCCCGACACCAGCCGCACACTCTCTAGCAGCAGCAAAGAAATGATCCTTCGCCAAGAGACCGGCATTGTACACATTCCAACGGCTCTGGCTCCTTCCCGACTCCCCCGCTCAGCCACAAAGCAGAGACAAAGCCCCACCAGCGAATCCTCCTCACTGTACACCGCCAAAGTTACATCCCTTGCTCCCACGGAAACTCACGACGGCTCCTCAGTAAACCGACGAGCGCTCAGAGAGAAAAAAAAAATTCCAGCTCCAATAAATAAACTTCAGCTCCCGGTCACTGCCACCGACATCTTGCTGCCTGCATGTGAAGCACCCAGGGGCCGGGGAGGGAGAGACCATGTTGTTAAGGCACTTCAGCTCTTCATCCAGCCGGGCCGCTTTCCAGCACCGTCTTCCTGCTGTCAGACTATGGGAGCTAGCCAGGGAGGACAAATCCAGCACTGCACTATGGATGGTCGCCATATCGCCGTTTCTGAAGAGGACAGGAAGTGGAGTTTAGGTAAGTTATTTCTTAATAAAGGCTTTGCAATTTGAAATTTTCTTGGTGTTTTTTTCGTTGTATTCTAACAAATTTTTTTAAAAAATTTTTTTATGTTACTGGTCCTTTAACAATGAATTTGAAATATCAATACATCTAGCTGATCAAGGGCAGGGCTGGAACTTGTTACGCTGATGATAAACAAAAGTGTTTTGTCTCTTTCTCCCTTGGTGACTTGTGCCAGGAGGATTTGTCTGCTATTTCCCCAAAACACTCCCCAATTAGGCAGAGTTCAGTAATAGTTTAATGAGAGAAGGAACCACAAGAAAAGTTCTTGACTTGTAAATATGTTGATATTTCTAATAAAGGGGTTGTGTGGTTAGTGCTGTTTCTTTTAACAGAAATATTTTTAACACTAAAGCCCATTCATCAAAGTTCGAAATTTCGAATTCATGTGAATTTTTTTTTCATTCGAATATACTCACAATTCGACTGGGGGGGTTATTTAAGAAAATATTAGAATGTCTAATATTTGATCGAATGGTTACGACTTGAAAAAACTAATCGCCTTCGATTTGTACAAAACAAATTTTTCTCTAGCATGTTTAAAATTTCAAAAATCTAGAGAGAGGCCCATTTATCAAAGGTCGAATTTCGAATTCATGTAAAAAAAAAATTTTCAATTCAAATATACTCACAATTCGAACGGGAGGTTATTTAAGAAAAAATTTGAATGTCTAGTATTCAATAAAACGGTTCCGACCCAAAAATTTAAATCGTATTCGATTCGTACAAATCAAATTTTTCTCCAACATGTTTAAAGATCATGACATAATCCCATTTATCAAAGGTCGAATTTCGAAATTCATGTGATTATTTTTTTATTTCGAATATACTCACAATTCGACTGGGAGCTTATTTAAGAAAAAATGTGAATGTCTAATATTCTATGAAATGGTGCTGACTCTAAAACTCAAATCGTATTCAAATCCAGGAAAAGGCTATTAACATCTCCAAATGGCTCAACTGACCTCTGCCATTGACTTGTACATGAGCTCGGCAGGTTTTAGGTGGCAAATATTCGAATAAGGACTGTTTCCATGGTCGAGGTGATAAATCTCGCTTTCAAATTTACACTGGAATAGGGGGGATTAAAATTAGAATGTGAGAATTTTGACACTTATAAATTCAATTTACTATTCAACCTTTGATAAATCTGCCCCTTAAAGTGGACCTGTCACCCAGACCTGTATAATAAAAGTCCTTTTTAAATTAAACATGAAAATCCAATTTCTATTTTTTATTAAAGCATTAATAGCTGTTGTAAGCTCATTTAAAAATCTCAGCTGTCAATCAAATAATGTCTGCCCCTCCTCTGTGCCTTAGACATAGAGGTGGGTCAAGCAATTACTTTCACTTTCCATTCAGCACTTCCTAGATGTCACTGCTCTCCCCACATTCTCTTTACCATTTAATTGTGAAGCCAGGACATGGGGATGGACATCAGGTCCCCCATTCTGGTGCACAAACAAGATCTTAGATGATGCAAGACTTGCCTTAATAACAGTGTCCACAAAATGGCTGCTGCCTGCTTGTTATAATTATGAAATCCCAGACTGAAGGAAACAAGATTCAAATAATTTATACAGTGTAATTAAAGTTAATTTTGCTTGACTAATGTGATAAAATAGGATTTTGAATAATTGTTTTGGGTAATGGGTCCCCTTTAAAGTCAGGATGGGGACCCCAGCAGCTTTCTGCTTTCCGATGAATTCAAGGAGTCGTAGGAGGGCTGAATGTTGCCCATAATCATTTACGTACAATGGGATATGCAGAGGCGTATTGCGCCATTGAATCCATGTTGCATGAATAGATCTAGTTTAGCGGATGCATAAAAGATGACACAAACATACTTGAAAAAAGGAATACAATTTCGGTTATATTTTACAAAAAATCTATTACTAAGCCAAGAAAAACTATTGGTAGCCTAAACTATAATCATATCTTGCACAATAACTTATTATAATGCTATGAGAAATACATTCCTGCTTTCACCAAAATATATCATTTTAAACATTCACATTGATAATTGTCACAATATAAAAATGATAAATACATTAGGCAAAGATTCTATGAATCCTCATTTCATTGAACAAAAAACGTCTCCAACAAACCAATACAAATGTACATAAATTAAGGGAATGGATGAGGGATCTGCGTTCTGCGACTGTCAAGCCGATGTTCTACAACTACAAGCACCAACCAAAGATCAATGGATGCTGCTGGGAGTTGTAGTTTAGCACCAGCATGTTCTAGGACTAGAGGACTCTCTGACAGAAGATTAGGCAGAAATGATACAAAGAAACAACATGAAACAAATGGTAGCCATCAGCTAGAAGAACCCTGTATTCAGCTTTCAGAATAATATCTATTATCATGGGGTCTTATTAAGTCACATGATATTATTTACTAGAAATGTAGATTAAAATGGGAGTCACATAATTATAAAGGTGCAGCCTTAACCGGATTAGAAATCCTAATAAACACAAGTCTACAGATTTCTCTTCTGCATTTGCCCTGCTATATGGACTTTTGTCAGCTCAGTACACTCAGATACCAAACAATGGAGTGCTATAGGCAGGGTCGGACTGGACTGGCAGGACACCGGGAAAAAACCTGGTGGGCCCCGAGCACTGCCGGCCCAGTCCCGCTATTGGTGATGCCCCTCCCTCACGGCTTTCAGTTGCGGCCGTGAACAAGAAAAAGATTCAAGTGGGGGGCTGCAGCTGCGGAATGGGGGGAGGGCTTGGCCAATGAGTCTTTGCCTCGGGGGCAGAGGGTGGTGTGGGGGCCCCGAAGCAGCAGTCCTGCGCGGAACCAATTTCTAAGACCCGGATCCCGGATCCGCAACCCGAACCGCATATTTACCACTTTGATAACCAGACCTTATCCACAACCCGACCCACAACCCGCTGACCACCATCGAAACAGGAAGTGATTTTGCTGCAAACCGGAAGTGACATCATCAAAAGTGACTTTTAAAAGGACTAAAATATAGACAATATAACATAAGAAATTTAGAGGAGACCCGTATCTATACTCGCAACTGAAAAAATCCTACCCTAATTTCGCAGGGTACCCACTTTTTTTGCCCAAGCTCCCCAATACACGAGCCAATAAGCTGCCAAATGAGTCTGGAGAGGGGCAGAGTCAGACGCCTATATGGACTCATGTATGGTATATCCACACAAAGGGTTTTGCCTGCTACTGCTATTCACTTGAAAACCATGGCAGACAAAATAACCCTCTCCATCTGTCATGGCTACTTAAGGTATACAACGAAACGCCATTGCGGAGGACCAGGACCTTTGCGGCAAACAAGCAGATCTTAAATGTATGGTCAGCTTTTAAATGGTTTTAGTTTGCAAGGAAACTCACTTACCCTCACCCCCTTAAACAAACAAAAAAATATATATATATACAGGAATGGGATCTGTTATCCAGAAACCGGTTATCCAGAAAGGTCAATTATGGAATGCCTGTCTCCAATAGTCTCCATAGTTGTCCACATTTTTAAAAAAAAATAATTACAGTCCCTTGTACTTGATCCAAACTAATATATAATTAATGCTTATTGGAAGCAAAACCAGCCTATTGGGTTTATTTAATGTTTACATGATTTTCTAGTAGACTATGGTATGAAGATCCAAATTATGGGAAGGTCCATTATCAGGAAACCACCAGGCCCCAAGCATTCTGGATAACAGGTCCTATGTTTACATACACATTATATTAGCAGTGTAAAAACAGCCATTATCTTGAAATCTTTTTTAAAAATGTAAATTGCAAAAACACTCACAAAACGACTAAGCAGTTTTGCAATGTTTATATTAGGGATGCACCGAATGCATTATTTTGGATTTGGCCAAAAGCCTTCGCGAGAGATTCGGCCGAATAACGAACTGAATCCTAATTTGTTTTGTGACAAAGTCATGCAATTTCCCTCCCTGCCCCTAAATTGCATATGCAAATTAGGATTCGGATTTGGTTCCTTTGGGCAGAAGGATTCGGCAAAATCCAAATCCTGCTGAAAAAGGCCTGAATCCCGAATCGAATCCTGGATTCGGTGCATCCCTAGTTTATTATGGGAGGGTAAATGTTCCTTTAAGATTGCTATAGCATATACGTAAAAACTTCAACTATTTCTCATTTTATTCCCTTGCTGGAAATGTACGGTTTTAAACCACCGATACCATTGGCAAGTGCTATGAAGTCTATCACTGTCCATTGCAAAATAGGGTTGAATACGTTCCGTTAGATGCACAAAGAATTGGCTTTTCTACATTCCACAGTTTACTTTCTTCTCCCCAAAATGATCTTTGGCTTTTTTAAATCATTTTGTTTTTTTAAATAAGCAAATGATCCATTCCTTAAAAAATGGTGCAACACCCTATGAATTAAATTGTCATGCATCAAAATGTGAGTGTAAAATAAAACTAAATAAAATCATATCATTTCTATTTTAATTTACATTAAAAACATTCGTTATGTTGGAACACAGCTTTCTAAATATAACATAGAAGATAAAGGAAGCTTAATAATAAATTAAAGTATCGAGCAGTTCTAGCAAGTAAAGGGGGGTGAAGGCACAAAGAAGACAAACCGGAAAGGAAACAGCAAAGTATTTGCAGGAAAATATTTGCACAAAGAGAAGTTTTCGTGGTAAAAAAATGGCTCAGAATTGCGCCCCCCAATTTTGATCCATCACAAAGGAATTGTAATCTATGTAGAAATTAATACAAAGAGCTGTTTTAGGGCAGAGACACACGTGGAGATTCGGGGAGATTAGTCGCCCAGCAAAAAAAATGCCCCTTCTTCGGGCGACTTATCTGACGCCGGCTGGAATGTAAATTGCCGGCGGGATGGCACTCTGAGCGCTTTGTTTTACGAAGTCGCCTTAAGTTTCTTTGTGAGGCAACTTCGGGCGACTTTGGAAAACAAAGCGCTCAGAGTGCCATCCCGCCGGCAATTGAGATTCTAGCTGGCGGGTAGGCATTGCGGGGAGAAGTCGCGCGAAGAAGGGGCAATTTATCGCCGGGCAACAATCGTCATGTGTCTCTGCCCTTAAAGTGATACAGATATCTAATAAAAGGATTGGTTTGGCATACAGTAAAGCGCATGTAACAGCATCCCATCACTTTCTGCCCTCTTAGGGAAAGGGCACATGCTAAGATTCGGGGAGATTTAGTCGCCTGGTGACAAAGCGGCTCTTCTTTGGGTGACTAATCACCCCAAAAAGCCGTCCCACTGGCTAGAATCTAAATCGACGGCGGGATGGCCATCACGAGGAAACTTTGGAAAACAAAGTGCGGGGAAATAAGTTGCCGAAGAAGAGGCGATTTGTCGCCGGGCGACTAAATCTCCCCGAATCTAAGCGTGTGCCCTTACCCATACAACTGCAAGGAGACACTGTACAGTTCTGATTTAACTCTGTTGTCTGGCTGGAAAAACTAAAATACAGGCAGAAGTATTTCATACCTAGCACAGCCTGGCAATGTCCAGTATGGAGAGGAAAACTATAGTTCCACTCAGTGGATGGAAAAAAAACATAATAGTTCGAGGTTGAAAAGAAAACAGGCAGCAGAAAAAAAAATCATGTGCTGAGCTGCATTTTAGTGCACACAGGAAAATCCCACATAAATATATACAGGTATGGGATCCGTTATCCGGACACCAGTTATCCAGAAAGTTTTGAATTACAAAAAGGCAGTCTCCCATAGACGCCATTTTATCCAAATTTTTAAAAATGATTTCCTTTTTCTCTGTAATAATAAAACACTAACTTGTACTTGATCCCAACTAAGATATAATTAATCCTTATTGAAAGCAAAACCTGCCCATTGGGTTTATTTAATGTTTTCATGATTTTCAATTAAATTTAAGGAATGAAGATCCAAATTACAGAAAGATCTGTTATCCAGAAAGCCTCAGGTCCCAAGCATTCCGAGTAATAGGTCCCATACCTGTACAGTGATGCACAGAATCCACTATTTTGGATTCGGCCGAACCCCCGAATCCTTCGCGAAAGATTCGGCCGAATACCGAACCCTAATTTGCATATACAAATTAGAGGTGGGAAGGGGAAAACATTTTTTACTTCCTTGTTTTGTGACAAAAAGTCACAAAATTTCCCTCCCGCCTCTAATTTGCATATGCAAATTTGGATTAGGTTCCGCCGGGCAGGACGTTTCGGCTGAATCCCGAACCAAATCCTGGATTTGGTGCATCCCACCCCAAAATTTCTTTGTATTTGTTCCCATGCTGGAAAAGGGCCTTCATTTAAAAACAAATCAGAAGTGGATGCCCTGCACATTATAAATATACGCTATGTTAAAGGAACAATAACACCAAAAAATAAAAAAGTGTTATAAAGTAATAAAAATTAGGGATGCACCGAATCCACTATTTTGGATTCGGCCGAACCCCCGAATCCTTTGTGAAAGATTCGGCCGAATACCGAACCCGAATTTGCATATGCAAATTAGGGGTGGGAAGAGAAAAATAATTTAACTTCCTTGTTTTATGACGAAAAGTCACGCAATTTCCCTCCCCAACCCTAATTTGCATATGCAAATTAGGATTCGGTTCGGCCAGGCAGAAGGATTCGGCCGAATCCGAATCCTGCTGAAAAAGGCTGAATCCTGGCCGAATCCCGAACCGAATCCAGGATTCGGTGCATCCCTAATAAAAATACCATGTAGTGTTGCCCTGCACTGGTAAAACTGATGTGTTTGCTTCAGAAACACTACTATAGTTCATATAAACAAGCTGCTGTGTAGCAATGGTGGAAATTGAAAAAAGTCTATATGGCACAGGTTAAATAGTGGATAACAGATAACACCATTATGTTCTACAGAGCTTATCTGCTGTGTAACCTGAGCCTTTTCTTCTTTGAATGGCTGCCCCCATTGCTACACAGCAGCTTATTTATATAAACAATAGTAGTGTTTCTGAAGCAAACACAGCAGATTTGCCAGTGCAGGACAATACTGCATTATATTTATATTACTTTAAAACACTTTCATTTTTTGAAGTTACTGTTCCTTTGGCTCTAGGCGTCGATAATTCTGTGATGTAGATGTAGACTTTTCCTTGCCTGGTATATGGAGTTCCAGAATGCTAAAAAATCAATTCTGGGATACTCTGGGTTCCTTTTTCTTACTGAGGAATGCTCTGTTCATCAATGATCATTCATAGCTATGACAACCAAAACTAGATGCAATACCCCTGAGAAGAGCCTTTATTAGAGGCCACTATGGCTACCTTTACAAGGCACAAGTAAACCAGACTATATGGCCTCCTGACCTAATGACATATGTACAAAAAAGGATTTCATGAAATATAATTGCTGTAGTTTAACCCTATAGAATACACAAAAGCCATGAATATATTGTAAATTATATCTTATAAACGGTGAGTTCTGATGTCATCAGTTATAAACGGTGAGTTCTGATGTCATTTCTGTCACATGACTCACTAAAACTTGTGTATTATAATAAAGTACCGCCAGTTGCAATATATGAGGATATTACAAGTTACCTCGCAGGTCTATGACCAGTATAAAAACACTCTGCCTTCGGCCTCCTGTTTTTATATGGTCACAAAACTCCTCGGTAACTTATAATGTCCTTATAATTTACAGGAGGGGGTACTTTATTCACTATATAAATCCCAGATCTTAATTTGGTGGCTTAGCTGAAAGCACTGCCATCAACTTCAAATTATGTTTGAAAAGCTATTCATTTAAATTTCAATATGATCCATGATCCATAACAGAGGGTATCCCACACCTGTCTCTTAAAGGGGAACTATCGCAAAAATTAAAATTTAATACAAGTTTCCTCATATTGAAGTTAGAAACTTTCTGAATACAATCAATTAAAAATTCTGTACCGTTTCTGAAATAATCAAGTTTATGTTCACTATCCCTCTCTCAGCAGCTGTTTCTCCTCATACTGTCTTTATTCGGGAGTTGGGTGTCAGATGAATGATCCAATCTATCTTATAGGGGGGCTTCCTTTCCTACAGATGAATTAGAGCTCACTCAAATAACTGATTCCAGTACAAAAATTCTGCATGTAGAGAGACAGGATTTCTGGTGATTTTAATAGAGTGAGCTCTAATACATCTACTTGGCAAAAAGAGCCCCCCTTTAAGACACATTGAATCATTCATCTGACACCCAACTCCTCAATAAAGACAGTATGAGGAGAAACAGATGTTGAGAGAGGAAAAGTGATTATTTCAGAAACGGTTAGGGATGCACTGAATCCACTATTTTGGATTCGGCCCAACCCCTGAATCCTTCATGAAAGATTTGGCCGAATACCGAACCCGCATATGCAAATTAGGGATGGGAAGGGGAAAACATTTTTACTTCCTTGTTTTGTGACAGTCACCCGATTTCCCACCCCACCCCTAATTTGCATAAGCAAATTAGGATGTGGTTCGGCCGGGCAGAAGGATTCGGCCGAATCCTGCTGAAAAAGTCAGAATCCTGGCCAAAACCCGAACCGAATCCTGGATTCGGTGCATCCCTAGAAACGGTACAGAATTTTTAATTGAAGGTATTTAGATAGTTTCTTATTTCTGTATGCTGAAGCTAATATTACATTTTTATTTTCGTGATAGTTCCCCTTTAAGCTCTTGTTACACTACAACTCTATCTTCAGCGGAGGGCGAGAGTGTTATAATTCAATAGCTGAAGGTTTGCAGGTTGGCCATGCATGGACTAGAACATTGCTCCTGTATCTTGCACAGGATAAGATTTTGTATTATGTTTTTGTGGCAGTCGAGGACATTCCTGCTAATCACTTCTAGGAAGACGAATATGCTTGAATACATCAAAATACAAAAATTTCATAGGCAAATGGTTAAAGGACCAGCAACAGCAAAAAAAATTAAAAAAAAAAATCCGTTAGTATGCTACGAAAAAAAGACACCTACACATATTAAACTTCAAAGTTGATAAGTCTTTATTATGAAATAACTTACATAAACTACGCTTACGCTCCTCTTCAGTGAAGACTATCGGTGATCCATCTTGCGGTGCTGGATTTCTCCTCCCTGCCTTCCTTATAGGAGATAGCCAGGGAGGAGAAATCAAGCGCCGCACGATGGATCGTCTGATCACTTTCTGAAGAGAAGCATAAGCGGAGTTTCGGTAATTTATTTCTTAATAAAGACTTTGCAATTTTAACGTTTAATATGTATTGGAGTCTTTTTTTCGTAGCATACTAACAAATTACTAACTGGTCCTTTAAACGGACGGCAACGAACACAGGCAAAAAGATGGGAAGATGAGGAGCCACAGAAACAAGAAACATGAAAAGCAGGTATAGTGAATTGATACAATTGAAAAGAAATCCCAGAATGCTAATTTTTGAGTGAGTTGATCCGCCAAAACTCAGTTTCAGTTGCACGTTGTACTGTGTACGGTCGGAGAGAGGTGGAAAAGAGGGGTGCCCTCCATGTACAAGAATTAGAGCTCACTCAGATAACTGATTCCAGTACAAACAAAATCTAACAAAATAACTGCCTTTTGCACAAATTCTGCATGTAGAGAGACACGATGTCTGGTGATTTTAATGGAGTGAGCTCTAATACATCTTCTAGGCAAAAGGAGCCCCTTATAAGATGAGGGGGAAAAGAGGGGTGCCCTCCATGTACAAGAATTAGAGCTCACTCAAATAACTGATTCCAGTACAAACAAAATTTAACTGCCTTTTGCACAAATTTTGCATGTAGAGAGACACAATGTCTGGTGATTTTCATATAGTGAGCTCTAATGCATCTTCTAGGCAAAAGGAGCCCCTTATCAGATGAGAGGGGAAAAGAGGGGTGCCCTCCATGTACAAGAAGTTCTCAATGCTAAACTAATTATGCAACATTCAAAGCAAAAAAAAAAAAAAAAAAAAGGGAAATTCACAAGTTCATGCATACAGCATCAATTACAGCTTTATCACTGGCAGCTGCAGGGGCATTAGGAGTTATTTACAGGCTTCAGGTCATCGTGCTCCAGACCATGGAGATGCTCAGGGTTGAAATCCATCTCTGGCTTCATGGATGAGAATGAAGAGTGTGGATATTGGACAGTATTAAGGCAGATGTACAGTAGGGCTGGAAGTATTTGCCTTTTTTGGTAAATAGCTGCTTGTCCACAAGCATGATGCAGGCGGCTGTCTGAGGTTTGAGAATACCTGATAACCTGGGAAACCTAAGTAGTCAGCACTAAAAGTTCTTGGTTTTCCTCATGATGCGGAGGGGTATCTGATGTCAAGAGGTGAAGCCTACAGGGTAAAATTCAACAAGAATATCACAAACAAGTAATTTCACATTAACTAAAACATACAGGGCTAATGTAATAAATGACTAGGCATATTACAAAATAATAAGTATATTAAATATATAAATATATTGTAACCAAACGATTAGATGCGCTATATGTGGACACCTGCCATCAGGGATCTCAATCCAAAATGAAGAAGTTAGACCTATGGTTGCTAGGAAGCTTCTACCATTTCTTTGCAACAGCTGCTTTAATGGGGTTGTTCACATTTGAATTAACTTTTAGTATTATGTAGAGAGTGATATTGCAATTAGTTTTATTTTTTTTTATGATTTGTGTTTTTTTTTTAGTTATTTAGCTTTTAATTCGGCAGCTCTGCAGTTAGCAATTTCAGCAATCTGGTTGCTATGGTTCAACTTACCCTACCAACCATGCACTGATTTGAATAAGATACTGGAATGTGAATAGGAGAGGGTCTGAATAGAAATATGAGAAATAAAAAGTAGCAATAACAATACATTTGTAGCCTTACAGAGCATGTTAGAAAGAGTCAGAAGAAGGCTAATAATTCAAAAACTGTAAAAAATAAATAATGAAGACCAGTTGCTTACAGTTGGCCATTTTATAACATACTAAAAGTTAACTACTTTTTAAAATATGAATGTACATTAAAAGTTACCTATAGGTCATGCTGATTGGTTTTTGCTGAGAGGTTTGTTTTTGTAAGTAATTGTTAGTTGAAGTTCCTAAACCTGACTGTTTTGCCAACCTGACTGTCCCATCTCAGCCTGTCAGTTAGAGTTTCTAATGCTAACGGACTCCTGCTGCACAAATATGGCAGCCCCCTCATAGACGAGCACGAGGAGTCAGACAGGTAATGTAAAAGCTTTGAGCAAATACGTTTTGGCAAAATTATAAGTAGCAAACAAAGCCAATAATATGATAGATGTAAAAATGGTTTAATTTCTGATGTCAGTACCTCTAACATGCTGAGCAATAACTGCACAGAACGAGGCCATAATGGAAAGCAGTGCTGCTAGATACACCACTGCGTCTAACGGTGGGCGCTGATACTGACACTAAAAAATGAATTTTAGCATATGAATGTACATTAAATGTTACCTATAGGTCATCTTGATCATTTTTTGCGGAGAGGTTTGTTTTTGTATATAATTGTTAGTTGAAGTTCCTAAGCCTGACTCTCTGACACTCTGACTTTGCCAACCTGACTGTCCCATCTCAGCCTGTTAGTTACAGTTTCTAATAACGGACTCCTGCTGCACAAATATGGCAGCCCCCTCATACAGGAACATGGGGGATCAGACAGGTAATGTAAAAGCATCATGCAAATACTTTATGGCAAAGTTAGAAGTAGCTTGCAAAGCCAATATTATAATAGATGTAAAAAAAAGTTTAATTTCAGGTGTCAGTATCTCTTTAATATCCACAGAAAACAGGGCACAGGTATAGATCCCAGTTATCCAAAAAGTTCCAAATTACAGGAAGGCTATCTCCCATACAGTCAATTTAAATTTTTAAATGATTTATTTCTCTGTAATAATAAAACATTACCTGTACTTGATCCTAACTAAGCTGCATGAATCAATATTGGTGGCAAAACAATTCTGTTGGGCTTATTTTGCCCAATAGTATTAGCATTATTTTTAGCAGACTTAAGGTATGGTGATACAAATTATGGAAAGACCTCCTTATCTGAAAAAACCCTGATCCTTGATAATAGATCCCATTCCTGCACCACTATCAAAGAAGCACAAAATGTGTGGTACAGATAACCATCCGTGTGTATGATGTCTATCCCAACACCAGAACAGCATCTACCAACTTCAGGAACAACAAAAATGGGCAAAAATTATATTTCAGTTTTTAATTTACTTCTAACTGGGATGTTCACATTAACTTTGACAATGTAGGGCAAAAATATATACAGGTATGGATGGGACCTGTTCTCCAGAATGTTCAGGACCTGGGGGTTATCCGGATAAGGGGTCTTTCGGTCAGCTGGATCTCTATCCTTATATACTATATGTCTATTAAAAAATAATTTAAACATTAAATAAACCCAGTAGGATTGTTTATACTCCGAAACGGATTACATTTTAGCATCAAGTACAAGGTACCTATTTTGCTATTACATTGAAAAAGGAAATAATTACAAAAAATGTTAATTGTTTAAAATAGTGTCTATGAGAGATGGCCTTCTCATAATTTGGAGTTAAATGGGTTTCTGGATAACAATCCCATACCTGAAGTTTTGTTAAAAAAATAAAATGCATTGTTACAGCTCTTTAGTTCAGAACGCTGGCATACTTTGACAGAGAAGAAGAGGATTAAAATAATGCCTAAAGGTGGCCATACACGTAGAGATCCGCTCGTTTTGCAAAATGAGCGGATCTCTCCCCGATATGCCCACATTGAAGTCGAACGAACGGTTCAGAACGGAGGCCAACCAGGCAGTCGGATCGCGCATCAATGAAAAGATGCGCGCCTGTGATCCAACGGGATTTTCTAACCTCCTCGATCGGCATCTGGCTGCCTTTTGGCCAGATATAGATCGGGAAAGCCCGTCGGGGGGGGGGGGGGCTCTACACACAGGCCGACAAGCTGCCAACTTCGTCTGTCGTCTATCGGCCTGTGTATGGGAGCCTTAAAAGACTTATGGCTGCAACCTCCCATCATTGTTTGTGTCTGAAAGTGGAGAAGTGCAAAAGGTTGCCTAGCAGTTACTCACCTCTTCTTCCTCATCTGACATTTTAATAGCAGTTTCTGGTATCTTTACATCTTTCAGAGTACAGTCTCCATTTTCCTCGGTTGTCCCATGTTCCGCCTCCCACTCTTGTAAAACTTGATCTATGTTGAAGCGGCGCCGGTAATTCACAAAGAAGTTTTTCACTTGCACCACAGATTTATTTCCAATAACATCAGAGATAGCTTGAAAATCACGCCCATACATTCGGATCGCTGGGGTTAAAAAAAAGGAAATATATTTAAAACCAGCATGGCAATATTCTCAGCAGTTCCAGACATCATTATTTATTTTTTTATGCTTTATTTTTCCTTAAGGGAATACTGGCACATCTCTGGCAATGTTTTTTAATTATTTGCCTTTTTCTTCTGACTCTTTCCAGCTTTTAAATGGGGGTTACGGACCTCTTCTAAAAACAAATGCTCTGTAAGGCTACACATGTATTGTTATTGCTACTTTTTACTATTCATCTTTATATGTATGTCCTCTTCTATTCCTATTCCAGTCTCTTAGTCAAAACAATGCATGGTTGCTAGAGTAATTTGGACCCTAGCAACCAGAATGTTGAAATTGCCAACTGGAAAGCTGCTGAAAAAAAGCTTAAATAACTTAAAAACCACAAATGATAAAAAATGAAAAGCAATTGTAAATTGTCTCAGAATATCACTCTCTACATCATACTAAAAGTTAACTTAAAGGTGAACAACCTCTTTAAGAACTCCTAAGAATTTCCATTGCACAAGTATCTATACCAAAATCTGCTCTCATCAGATTACACCATGTGGAGCCTCAAACACCTATTTAGTCTGAAATAATTCTTCACATCAGGACCACTTTGCTACAACTTAAAAGTGGTAAGTACTGTATATTCATTTCATATTAAGATTTTGCTTCCCAATTCATCTTCATACCTTGCACAGCTAAAAGTTGCTCCTCTGTTGTCCAACGAGCATTAAACTTCTGACTGACCTAAAGAGCAGAAGACAAAAGCAAGAATAATTTGAAGCTATTCGTATTATCTCATCAATTCTTTCGGCCACTTTCAGCTTAAATGGCAGTGAGTCTACTATTATAGTTGATGCTACAATGAGGCCCATAAATATTTGGACAGACAACTTTTTTCTAATTTGGGTTCTGTACATTACTACAATGAATTTTAAATGAAACAACTCAGATGCAGTTGAACTGCAGACTTTCGGCTTTAATTCAGTGGGTTGAACAAAAAGATTGCATAAAAATGTGAGGAACTAAAGCCTTTTTTTTAACACAATCACTTCATTTCAGGGGCTCAAAAGTAATTGGACAAATCAAAAAAACTGAAAATAAAATGTTCATTTCTAATACTTAGTTGAAAACCCTTTGCTGGCAATGACAGCCTTAAGTCTTGAACATCACCAGATTCTGGGTAAGGGGGCATTTGCCCTGGGTAGCAGCTAGGCTGGGGGAGGGGGGTCTATGTGGGGTGGAAGGTTAGGGTTTTTTGTTTTTTTTTTTTTTAATAAGGAGTTTGATTCTCCTTTAAGTGCAGCAGGACTATACATACTGGGTATATTGAGAAGCAATTTGCATTATACTAAAGCATTCATAATAAGGATTCTTAGTCCTACCTCTTGAATTCTGCATTCCTCTATTCCCCCCTGAAGTTTTTCCTTGAGGGCGCTATTGGTCTGCTTGATATTTTGAATCTGAAAGAGAACATGCTGGTTTAACAGTACCCATGCCCGTGCAAACTATCCTAGTACCTGTCCTAGTAGGCTACTAAAACAACCCCAAATTGCAATTGTTATGGAATGAAGTTATGTCTGAGTGGTCCTGGTTCTTGGAAAACCAAGTCATAGGTTTGAATTAAACGTACCTGTCTCTTTATTGAAACCAGTTCCATATCTAGCTGTCTGAGAACAGTAGTTGCAGCATTTGCATTAGCCGATACAGCTGCGACGTCTTCTTGGGAAAGGAACATGCCTTTTGGAGGATGTCTCTTTGCACGGTTCTTTGCTTGTGATGGGTGATGCTTCTCTTTTTTTATATGAATAACCGTGTCGTTTTCGGGAACCTGGATTCAATAAATATAAGTACCATAAATTATGTATTGCACACACTACAATGAAGCTAGGTTCACTTAAAACCTATGGGAAAAACATCTGCATATACACGGCTTGTATAACGCATACATTTATCTAGTCAATGTGATCAATCAAGAAAATTTTGAAAAAAAGAGCAGGCTCATACCATTCAACACAACACAAACAAGAGTTGTCAGAGTTGTAACCTTTTTTTATAAGAATCAATGGATCTGGCTACACACGGTTGATCTGCTGGTCTTGCATGCTGGTTCAGACTGAGCAAATTTCACCTTTGGCCCTGGAGTCACCAACTGGATTTTATGCAGACCCTCCATCTGCAAACTACACCAACAGCCTTCCTAATCAGAGAGTGCTTTTTTTTTTTTTTTTTTACCAAAAACCTGGGTAATTACACTACCAATTGTTTCCCCCAATTTTACCGGCTATAACAATGGCGGCAAGAACATAAAAGCACATGCTTTAAATCCACACCTTTTTTGGATCAGCAAATATAATTGTTCTTTAGTGGCTACAGTAATTCTAAATACCAGGGTTCTGCTCATTCAACTAGACATATCTTCATTTAAAAAAAAACAAAAAAAAAAAAAAACAGGTTACCATGCTTATCATCATGTGTTTAATATTTAGTAGGAGAACCGAACCCTAATAAAACTTTACAGTATACTGGATACTTTTCCATATCTACATTTCCGTTTACCTCTTTCTTTGCTTCTTTTGGCTGTTCAATCACAATATCCACTGGATTAGCAACAGCGGCTTCCTCCATTTCATCACCACTGGAAATGGAAATTGAATAAAGTATGTCAACATCATCGAACAACAAGAAAGGAAAAACAGCAACCATTATAACTTATGTCTGATAAGGTGGCCATACATAGGCAAAAAAATTGGACATTTTCAAGACATTTTTTTTGACTTTCAGCGCATGCACAGTTGTTCGGGACAGAATATTACTCCAACTGCGCATGAGCCGAAAACAACGTCTGCTTCCAAAGTTTAACGAAGATGGCAACAATGAACCCCTGAGGACAGAATCTGCACCGAGGGGTAAGTAAAAAGTTAGGGGCATTTGCCCTGGGTACCAGGTGGGGGGGGGGGGGGGTTTAGGTTACGGGTTGAAGTCTCCTTTAAAGGAGAAGTAAAGTCTAAATTAGAATCATGCTAGAAATGCTGTATTTTGTATACTAAGCATAAACATGAACTTACTGCACCACAAGCCTTTTATAACAAATGATTTCTGCTTTCAAAGTTGGCCACAGGGTGTCACCATCTTGTAACTTTGTTAAACATCTTTGCAAGACCAAGACTGTGCACATGCTCAGTGTGGTCTGGGCTGCTTAGGGATCGTCATAAATTATCACACGAGTCAAATAATATCTGCCAGAAGCGGATACAGCAAGACTGATTAATATTCAGAATATGCAGACTGCACTGGGTCCTGTGTTGTCGTGTAATCTAATGTGGATTTTATAATTTTTGTATTGTTAGAATCCCAGTTTATCTGTTAAATGTGGCTCCATGATCTTTGTCCCTGCAGTTGGAGTTGGAAACAGTAAAGTGGATGAAAAGGCAAAAATAAAATCCAATTTAAATCTCTACACAGTCGCCGACTGCTCTACAGGGAAACAAACAAAGCTGCTGGAGTTCTGCATGGCTGGGAAGGCGGGGGCTCCCCCTGCTGTACATAAGTATGATTGTTTCCCTGCAGAGCAGTTAGAGACTGTCTGACAATTCCTATCCACAGCAGTAATGAATGGAGAATTTTAACGGCATACAGTCAGGTTTCTTAAAAAATTAGTATCGATTTTTACTTTAAAGTATATTGTAGATAGGTTTCTTTTTCATTAAAGTAAAAAATATTTTTTTATGCCTTTACATGCCCTTTAAAGGCCCTATCACATGCACACATAGCAGGGCCCATTTTATCAATTAACTTCCCTATACATTTTTGGAGTGTGGGGGGAACAGGAAACCCAAAGCAAACCCACAGACACATAAAGAACTCCTTTCAGAACAAACCCAAGCTGGAAAAGAACTGAAGACTCAGTGCTGCAAGTGCTACCCACTGAGAGAAAATAATGGTGTTTTTTGGCTAATATTGTTGAATTACCTTCCTTCCCGTTCTCTTTTTTGTTTGCGAGCATGTCGATCCATCACGCTAGTTTTAGACCTGGTCTTTTTCCATGAATAGTAGAACTTCACAAGACTTGCAATCGATTTATCGGGGAGCTGTAAACAGTAAATGTACAGACATCTGAGTGCAATTATATGGGATCCTCAATCTGACATACATAAAAAACGAATGTCATATGTTTGTTTAGAAAGCAGAAAAGAGGATGGTTCCGCACGCCAGTGTATTTAAAACGCCAAAGTTTTATTCATCCCTTAGTAAAACAGCCATGTTACAGAGCGTTGCTTGACGCGTTTCTGGCGAGAGCGCCCTTAATCATAAGCATATGTTTGTTTACTGTGTTTCAGAGCCGGGCCAACCCAGCCAGGCGCCCTAGCAACCTGACGGTGCGTGAAAGTTGCCTCCAGCGCGCATGCGCGAAAGTTGGATTCATCGCGCATACGCAGATGCTCTCCCCGACCGACCGTCGTGGAGAGACGGGACTGGACACGGGGTAGGCGACAGAGCAGGTACGTGCCTGGCGCCCCCCAGCTTTGCGTCCTAGGCACGTGCCTACTCTGCCTACCCCCGGCCCTGCTGTGTTTACATCTAAACAACAACTTAGAGGAGAGATGAATACGTGAGCACAAAAGTTTTTGGGTCCTGTAAGTTTGACAGTAAGGTCAGAGACAGAAGAGAAGATTCTGGGAGATTAGGCGCCTAGTGACAAATTTCTGCCTGAAGTTTCCTCGTGAGGAAAACAAAGCACTCCAAGTGCCATCCTGCCGGTGATTTAGATTCTAGCCTGCGGGGAGGCAGTTTGAGGAGATTAGTCGCCCGAAGAAAAGGCGTGTTGTCGCTGGGCGACTAAATCTCCCTGAATCTGCACATCTGTCTCTGCCCTAAAGGAGGATCTATGAATAAACACAGTGAAATGGTGTGGCTATAAATTTCATTTGTATCCATTCTAAAGTGAAGTGATTTAACAATGCAAGTCTGGAGCCGATGTATCCATGTGTATTACTGCCTATAAACCCTGTCTTGACTAATTAGCTTAAAGGATCATCTCCTACGCTCATTGGTAGGTGGCAAGTTCTCAAGAACCCAGACGTACCATTTGCTGGATCCGGTGAAACGTTTTCCCATGGAAGCTGAAAGCCTGCTCAAATAAAACCTTGTCTTCCACAGTCCATTCATCTGGGAATGGGGTAAAGTTGGGTAAATCTGCCAAGGATTTTTCAATATTGTGCTTATGCCAAAACAGCATGCCAAGAGCCTGGAATAAAAAGTAAAAAAATAAAATGAGCAGTTGAAAGCTGTAGATAGAGCTTAATACTAATGAATATGTGGGACTGGCTCATACAAGGAAACAATTTCCTACTGTATCCATTAGCCGTCTGCCTTTTACTGAAATATGCCATACACAACGATAGATAAAACAAATAAGACAGAAAAAAAACCTGCTGCCATTTGAAAATAAAAACTGTATTTTATGAGCATATGTGATGGCGTCTTACCTGCTCCATGTTGTAGCCATGCTTCTCTTTAGCAACTGAAATATACTCATCCACTGAAAGAGAAATTTGAATGGATTAATATACCCTGCCTTACTGAACTTTTACTTCTTGGTTATAATAAAGATGTTTGGCCAACTTTACAAATTATTTGTTAAAGGAAAACTATACCACCAAAATCAATACTTAAGCAACAGATTGTTTATTATGCCACTTAATTTGATATAAACTTTCTTACCAAACCCTAATAAAAATAAATATAAATATAAATATAAATATATATATATATATATATATATATATATATATATATATATATATATATATATATATATATATATATATATATATATATATATATATATATATATATATATATATATATATATATAATGATTCCAAATGGGCAGCATACCGCCTTTACAGCTTACCTCGGGTGCAAGGTAAATTAAGTAGATAATAAAGCAAGAAATGACCAGCAACACCGAGTTCTTTGATGAAAAAATCAAAATGTATTCAAGTTACATGTAAAGCCGACGTGACGTTTCGGTCCACTCAGGGACCTTTCTCAAGGCTTTACATGTAACTTGAATACATTTTGATTTTTTCATCAAAGAACTCGGTGTTGCTGGTCATTTCTTGCTTTATTTTATATATATATATATATAATTTATTTATTTATATAAGTAAATATTGCCCTTTTACATCTCTTGCCTTGAACCACCAATTTCATGATGGTCTGTGTGTTGCCTCAGAGATCACCTGACCAGCTCTATCTGTAACAGGAAGAGGTGTGGAAGCAAAAGACAGAACTCGGTCTGTTAATTGGCTCATGTGACCTAACATGTATGGTTTGTTTGTGTGCACCGTAAATCGTACGATCCCAGGGGTCGGCCCTTATTTTTTAAAATGGCAATTTTCTATATATGATTACCCAAAGGCACATACTACTAGCAAAGTACAGGTATGGGATCCGTTATCCGGAAACCCGTTATCCAGAAAGCTCCAAATTACAGAATGGCTGTCTCCCATAGACTCCATTAAAATGAAATAATCCAAATTTTTAAAAATGATTTCCCTTTTCTCTGTAATAATAAAAGAGTGCCTTGTACATGAGTTACCCGCAAAAGCCTGCAGTACCCTGTGGATTGCAGGTAGAAGTTTCGGGAGCGGGTATAGACCCGGGAAGTTTCGGGTTTGCGGGTCTTCCCAATATCGAGTTTTACTCCGTTTTTTTTTTTCAAATCGCCCCCGATTTCAATGATGTCACTTCCGGTTTACAATGACATTACTTCCTGTTTTACTCCTTTTTTCTGATCACGCCAACTTCCAATGATGTCACTTCTGGTTTACAACTACAGCACTTCCTGTTTCTTGATGGTCAGCGGGTCGCGGATAAGGTACTTGCAGGTCAGGTAGTGGTTCCAAGCGGGTAAGTATGTGGGTTGCGGGTCGGGTTTAACAAATTGGTCCGCTCAGGACTCTACCTTGGGTTATCATGTAAACATAAAATACACCCAATAGGATGGTTTTGCTTCCAATAAGGATTAATTATATCTTAGTTGGGATCAAGTTACTGTTACTAAGCTACTGTTTTATTATTAGAGAAAAAAAGGAAATCATTTTTTAAAATTTGGTTTATTTGGATAAAATGGAGTCTATGGGAGACGGCTGTTCCATAATTAGGAGCTTTCTGGATAACTGGTTTCCAGATAACTAATCCCATACCTTACTACAAAAAAATACAACTGGAATAAAATCAGTATATATTCTTGATCGTTTGGTTTCAACTAAGAACTAAGTATTATCCAAGTACTTTAGCAGCAAATGTGACTGACGCTTTCTGGATTAAGGGTTTCCAGAAAACAGATCCTGTAGAGAATGATCTATGCCGATCAAACTAGAAGTGCCAAACAACAGGAATTTGTGAATAGAGGCTAAAGGGAATTTTAGCTTTGGTGGCTAACAAGTAACTGCTCCAAAACAAGAGACCTTATTGATTGCAGGGGAAATAGAATGAGGAGGCAATTAGCAGAACAGAGTAAATGCAACAAACCAGTGATTTCTCATTTCAATTACACATGGTTAATCACTACTCTGGGAGCTGCAGTGCAATACAGTTCTCAGTCCCACAGGCAGTGGCAATGCAGATGTGCAAATCAGCCATGGAACACTGACAAGGATCTTCTTCTTACTATCAGGGATAAATATTCTGCAGTATTACTTTACTCATATGATAGAACAAAGCCTATTGCAAACATTGTCTGAATCTATTTTATCTTATGTAAAGTGTTGCATTATATGGATCTCTTCCAGTACAAATTGTTAAGTCAACTACTGCCACCTAGTGGCCAATTATTTAACAGACATCCTTTAAAGGGGTTGTTCACCTTTGAGATAACTTTTAGTATGATGTAGACAGAGAGTGATATTCCGAGACAATTTGCAATTTGTTTTTATGTTTTATTATCTGTGGTTTTTGAGTTATTTCGCTTTTTATTCAGCAGCTCTTCAATTTGTATTTTAAGCAATCTGGTAACTGGGGTCCAAATTCCCCTAGCAACCATGCATTGATTTGAATAAGAGACTGGAATATGAATAGGAGAGGCCTGAATAGAAGGATCAGTAATAGAAAGTAACAACAACAATACATTTGTAGCCTTGCAGAGCATTTGTTTTTTTAGAAGGGGGTCAGCGACACCCATTTGAAAGCTGCAAAGAGTCAGAAGTAGGGATGGGCGAATTTTTTCGCCTCGTTTCGCCGAAAAAATGACGCCCATAGACTTGTATGGCAGCGTGCGTAAAAAAAAAACAAATGCGCGTCAAAACAGTTTCGCCGCGCGACAAATTTTTTTTTGACGCCCATAGACTTTAATGGGCGTCTGCGACATTTCGCCGGCTGCAAATTTTTGGCGAAGCGAAATGGGTCAAATTCGCCCATCCCTGGTCAGAAGAAAAAGGCAAATTATAAAACTATAAAAAAAATAAATAATGAAAATTGAAGTTGCTTAGAATTGGTCATATTATAACATTAAAAAGATGCCTTCAAGGTGAACAACCCCTTTAACTGAATGTGTCACACAAATAATACTGTACTGACAGTTATGAGCCCTTAAAGGAACGGTTGAGTGTAAAAATAAAACTGGGTTAAAGGATGGGCTGTGCAAAATGAAATAACAAAAAAATGTTAGTCTTTTTTTGGTGTTTTGTTTTTTTTTTTTTTTTACCAACTGTTTCAGAATATCACTGCCTGCGCCATAATAAACAGTGAACTATCCCTTTACAATATGAATCTTATCATGCAAGGGACTGTCTGGGCCAAGCAGCCAAATTAGATTATTTTAGGGATGCACCAAATCCAGGATTCGGTTCGGGATTCAGCCTTTTTCAGCAGGATTTGGATTTGGGCAAAATCTTCTGCCCGGCCAAATTTACATATGCAAATTAGGGGCGGGGAGGGAAATTGCTGCAAACAAGGCTGCAAAATTAGGATTTGGATTCGGTATTCAGCCTAATCTTTCGCAAAGAATTCTGGGTCTGGCCCAATCCAAAATAGTGGATTTGGTGCATCCCTAGATTATATGGACCGTAGAAACCTTTAAAATAAGTTAATGTAAAATAGATGAAGGTGATATTCTAAGCACTTTTGCAATGTACTCATTTATTTAGTTTTTAATTCCAAGATATTAAAGGATACATGTACAGTTAACATGAACAAATGAAAAAAGATAGAGGCGGCTCTAATATTCTTCTGCTTAGAGAAAGTTTTTTAATTTTTTTCCTAGGCAGAATAATATCAGAGCAGCCTCTTCTTTCTCCTAAAAACTTCCTTGACTACTTGGTAATCAGACTGGTTATAAAAAGACCAGCAGGTGCCATTGTTGTAAAAAAAATTCATTCATGTTAACAGTGCAGGTATCCTATAATATCTTGGAATTAAAAAGAAATAAATAATGAATGTACGTTGCAAAAGTTCTTAGAATACCACTGTCATCAACTTGTTTTAAAAGGTTTACTTATCCTTTAAAGAAGCAAGAGAGATCACTACTAAACATAATAGAACTATTTGGTCTTCATGTTACTTACATTTGGCTTCAGATATATTCTGATTTGGGGTCCACACCAACATGCCAAGATGCTCTTGTTCCTGGCAGTTCTTGGCAACTTCTGTTAGAGTAGAAAAGAAATTATTATTGATGGAATGTCATAGTTATAACATACCTTAAAGAGATGTGTGATTAATAGGGATGCACCGAATCCAGGATTCGGTTTTGGGATTTAGCCTATTCCACCAGGATTCGGGCAAGCAAATCCGAATTTGCATATGCAAATTAGGGACAGGAGGGAAAATCGCGCAACTTTTTGTCACAAAACAAAGAAGTGCAAAATGTTTTCCCCTTCCCGCCCCTAATTTGCATATGCAATTAGGATTCCGGTTCGGTATTCGGCCGAATCTTTCGCGAAGGATCCGGCTGAATCCAAAATAGTGGATTCGGTGCATCCCTAGCGATTAATAGTTAATATTTATGTTTTATTTGTCACCAAGACTACTCGTGGCTTTAGGGAACAGTAAAGGGTTTCTCTATTTTTTTTATTGACGTACAGGTTTGGGCTCTATTATCTGGAATCCTTGAGACCTGGGATTTCCACAGAAAAGGATTTTCTGTCATTTGGATTGCAATACCTTTTAAGTCTAGTAAAAGTATGTGGTGGGCTACATTAGGATGCCCCCCCTCCAGGTAAAGCTTCATTAAATTTGTTCTTAGCCGGCACAGTGATGCAACACACGTCAGCACAGGTCCCCCCCTTGCTATGTACAATTCTTTAGATAAATGGATGATGGCCCTTTAAGGTTTCGTGAGGCATAGCTCATATCACAGGAAAACTTGCGATTATATTTGCAGCATTGCAGACAATCTATCATAAACCAGCAGCTATTACATCAGGTTCCAGTGAGTGGAGGAGCTGCACTCATTTCTTGTATGCATGTAGAACCCGGTGCCTCTGTATTTGGTGCATGTAAGGCAGGAGACATGCCGACCCGTATCGACAAAAGACTTGGATATTTGTTGGCTTGTCGATCCGCCAGGTTGGGAAATTTTGAGCAGGCACATCAGCCACTGTTTACTGCTGAATCATCAGATAAACCTGGAATTCTATTGCTTCTACCTGTATACGACAACTCAGCTCTAAATGTCTGTATGATCCTAATTGTTACGTCTATGGCCAATTTAGGATCACTTGGAGGAATCAGG
Source organism: Xenopus petersii (assembly GCA_038501925.1). Classification (NCBI taxonomy): domain Eukaryota; kingdom Metazoa; phylum Chordata; class Amphibia; order Anura; family Pipidae; genus Xenopus; species Xenopus petersii. Next base: position 97,072,923 of record CM076687.1, on the reverse strand, counting down.
GGACTTATCGGCAGCCAGAATACGAGGACAAAGTTCCAGATCAGCTGCATTGGAGGTTTCCCAAGTCATCTCAATTATAATGCTAAAGTCATAGTCGGGGAATCTGCTGCCCCACTGCTCCCATTCTCTTCTTCAGGTACTGCAGATTTCAGTGGGAAATACAAAATGTTGCGCTTCAGCACCAAAATTGCTGCATGTGCCTGCAGCCGAGCAGAGGCAATGATTCCGGATGCAGGCAGCACAACAGAAGAGGAGCAGCTGCTCAGCAGATTCTCAGCCTGCAGAGTATTATGTGGCCCCAGTCTAAAGGGCCCCATACACGAGCCAATAAAAGCTGCCGATAGACCGAGTCGGCAGCTTATTGGCCCGTGTGTGGGGTTATCCAACGGGCTTCCCCGATCCATATCTGGCCCAAAGTCAGCCAGATCTCGATTGTGCAGTTTAAAAATCCAGTCGGTTTGCAGCGGCATCTGTGCGTTTATATAGTCCCGCAATGCGACCGCCCGTATCGGATGCATTATGATCCAATTGATCAGCCTCAATGTGGGCATATCGGGGAGAGCTCCCCAAACGAGCGGATCTCTACGTCTATCGCATGCAAGTCTGCAATTATGTAAATCAATTTGGATGAGAATTTCCATGAAAATGCTATAGAAAAGCGAGGACCACATTTTAGCGCCAGTGATTCCCTCTATATTTGTGGTCAGCCGCTAGTGCAGAGTTCCTGCAGGTGACAAGTCTCCCTGCATACCTCCAAAAATAAAAAGAGGCACAAAGTTTTTTTGGCCAGGACCATTTTTGTGACCACACCCCCTAATTACCATGTTCATTTTACACAGATAAATGAAAGTTTGAACACATTTCTGTGGTTTTAATGCTATTGAAGGTGAATTACCCATTAAGCTGCAAGTCAGACTTTCCCCAAGAGACCTGCTTATTTTAAATAGTTACAATTGTTGCTTTGCTTATCTTAAATTGTTACAAAAGCATCCAAGTGCACCTGCCACTTATTTTAGGCTCTCTGACAAAAGCCAATTAAGTTTTAGAAACGTATCTTTTTATGGCTGTTCAGTGCAGGAGATCAAAGAGAAGGTGACATTTCAGTAACAATCCTGGACTGCCGGTTGAGCTGTCAAAATCGGGACTATCCCACGAAAAACGGGACAGTTGGGAGGTATCTCCCTGCCATGATGAACATAGGGAAGGGAAGCTCAGGGCTGTGTTGCCATTGACTGGTACAGAAACCCAAAACATGAGTAGCATTTCTAACCTTTTTCTTTGTTAAAGGAACAGCAACATCAAAAAAATTAAAGTGTTTTAAAGTAATACACATATAATGCAGTATTGTCCTGCACTGGTAAAACTAATGTGTTTGCTTCAGAAACACTACTATTGCTTATATAAATAAGCTGCTGTGTAGCAATGGGGGCAGCCATTCATAGGAGAAAAGGCTCAGGTTACACAGCAGATAAGCTCTGTAGAACATAATGGTGTTATCTGTTATCCACTATTTAACCGGTGTCATACAGCCTTTTTTTCAATTTCAGGCATTGCTACACAGCAGCTTGTTTATATGAACTATAGTAGTGTTTCTGAAGCAAACATCCATTTTACCAGTGCAGTACAACACTACATTATATTTTAATTACTTTAAACACTCATTTTTTGGTGTTACTGTTCCTTTAAAGCATAAGACATTTTCTGTGTATTTCAACACCTGGGGGACCAGGGCAACAGCACTGATGCACATCATACATATTGTAGGAAAAAATACATTGAAAAATAATTAAAATTCACCACCATGTTTTTTTATAGTCCGATTCCTCAGAACTATCAAAATCAAAAGATCCAATCAGCAGTCTTCATCTTTGCCTGTGTTCCGCAGTGTGCAGCCAAATATTCACATTTAAATTATAGCTATTTTGGCAGCATTTCCTTAGCCAAGCTCCCCGTCATTAGATATTCTAAAAATAAAATGCTTTAGAAATTCAGTTTTAAATGGAATTTAGGCTTCTAAAGCTGGTCACAGAAAGAGCATTGTGCTTGTCTGTCTCTGTCACAATCAGTAAATCTCACACCATCCGAGACCGGTACATATGGCAACATATGACTGGGAATATAGGAGGATCCAGGGTCAGAATAGGGGGCTAGGGGCCCACCGGGGCTGCCCCTGCCGCGCTGCTGCTGCCGTGTGCGTTTGTGCGCACTGTACTTTCTGGGGCGGCCCTGGCGGGGAGTGACATTGCGTGTGTGCTCCTGTGCGCTGGCGTATGGGCGCAATACGTTTTCTGGCCGAAATTGCGGCCCAGTCTGAACCTGGGAGGATCCACAACGGAGTTATAAGTCAGCACGTCTTCACAATTGTTACCATTCTGCTGGTGAACCAAACAAGCAGCCAGAACTAGACTGGCTACAGAAAGAATTTTCTTTTTAGTCTATACCTGCACAAAACAGGGTAAAATTAGGAGCAGATTTAAGGGTCGAATTGAAAATTTTTTTTTATTTTTTTTTTTGGGGGTCAAAACTGTCAATTTCAACTAGGGAATTATTCAAACTTGATTCAAAGTTTTTTTTCAAAATTCAAATTAGATTTTGAGTCAAATTCAACTATTCTCCAACTAAAACCTGCCGTATTACTGTTTAAGTCAATGGGAGAGGTGCCGTGACCCATTTGGAGATGTTTGCAGCATTCCTAACACTCGAATCGAGTTTGGTCGAATGCGATTAGAATTTCGAGTCGGTAAAATTCTGAGTTTTTCATATTCAATTTTATTAATAACTAGTCAAATATTCAAATTTAGAGTAAAATTGAATTCATGAGTTGAAACACTCCCATGAATTCGAAATCTTATATCTGCCTCTAGGGGGCAGATTTATCAAGTGTCGAATTTCAGATTCATGGGAGTTTTTTTTTTTTAAAACTTCCATGAACTCGAAATTTGACCGATCGAAACGTATTTAAAAAATCAAATTTTCTAAACTCCGGTGAATAAGATAAGAACTCAAATCAAATTCAAATAAAAACTCAATTCGAGTTTTTTCTCCGAAAAAATGTCAGGAAGGCTGTAAACAACTCCAAATTGAACCCAGGACGTCTCTCATTGACTAAAACAGCAATTCAGCAGGTTTTAGGTGGCGAATAGTCGAATTTGAGTTCTTAAAGGAGAAGGAAAGCTGTTTATTGCCAATAGATTAGC